>SKCR01024812.1:0-310661 GCA_019454045.1 Zanthoxylum bungeanum
TTTTTTATTAAACATGCTATTATTCACAAGGCCATATTAGGGGCCCGAATAATCAATAAAGGACCAAGCCCAATAAAGTATTCATACATTCATGTGGTTCTTGCTCTAATCTTTGACAATCAATATTTTGTACTAATAAAATTGATGCCTGCCCCCCCACATTGGAAACATACAAGTAAAAGTCTTCCCCCAGTTGTTTATGCATTTCTTCTATACATTCATTTTTATCAACCCACTAATAATCCTCACAGATTTTCTATTACCTAAATTAAATTAATATTTGACTATTCTATTGTGCCCGAAACTCGAGTAATGTGATAGTGGATTCAATGTTCATAAACTAATAACACCAACCACATATACACAATTAAATGATTTAACAGAAATGAACTTACCCCAAATGATAATAAACATTTGCGTCGAAAAGATTGTGTCTATAATGAAAAGTAATAAAATTGAAAAACGGTGGAGCCACAAACATATTTAGACGACCATTTAATATTTAGAATTCTCCAAATAACACATTGGAAGTTTTGCAGAACCCTTTAAAAGTTGGAAAAGCACCTTATGTAGCTGCAAAGTGCAAACCAAGAAAATGACCAGTTTCTATACATTCAAATGAAGGGAAAGCAAAAGTCAAAAGCTAAAGTTTGAATATGAAAGCACTTGGAGACGACAACCAAAAGACCAATCCTTTAATTCCAGCCGTACTATATATAGTCTAGTCAGTAGTCAAAGTTCTTTTACATATCCCAAATTACCAAGATGTACCTCTCTTTATCATCATACCCTCAACTTTGACATATTTACCATTTTACTTTTTTAAATCCCTTTTTTTAAGTAAAGATTAAAGAGTAAAGAGAGCTCCACTAATTATTACTGAACGAGGTGAAACATGTGAGGTTAGCGCACGCTCCTTCTGATTAAAGACAAAATCAGTCGTTTACCATGATTTGTTCCTACGCTCCTCTTAATCACTTCAATATCGTAATGGGATCTCACGTTTCTTGTTGGCTGTATCAGTAGCCCAACTAGAATAATTTAATAAGATAAAATTTGATTTTCTTAAAAAAAATAAAAAAAGTTTCATTTTAAGGGAATTGTTGATGAGTGATTTTCGTCACAAATGTATTTTCGAGATAACCCTCTCGAGACAACCCTCCTTCAACCTTGAATTTGTTTGGTTATGGGGGACCAAAAGTAAATATAGCAGAAAAGCAAAGAAAACACAAAAATAGACAAGAGAGTTTAACGTGGTTCAGCGGAGCAAGTCCAACCTACGTCCACGGGCACAAAGTGGGGTATTGTTTTTATTGGGAAAACTAGCCCGGCCGACCTGTTTTCAATAAGATATAAGCATAACCAAGTTGTTTGCCTTTCGAGTTTTTACAAGTAGTGCTCCCTCGTTTTGTTACAAATTTTGCTATCCCCTTACAAATGAAACTAACTCTCCTTTATATACTCCAAGAGTTACAACATTGTTCACACGCCTTGATAACATCACCCACGTGACCCTCTGGTTGATTGACTGGTCCTCTACCCCAAAACTGTCTTCGCCAAAAGTAAACCTGCCACCTGACGGCTTGTCACATCAACATGTTTTGCACACTGTCACACGCCATAATAATGATGTCAGCATGTAAAGTGCTATCAAATAGTGGTGTATGCCATAAGGAAAAGTCTGAATTACCCATGATCACACGTCATTCTTCGAGAGGTCGGTCAATGATCTGCCGAGCTACCCAAACTGTTTCCGCCCTGACCCATAATATCCGAGCTCATCAACTTATTCCATAAGGAAAGATAAAACCAAACCGACCCGCCGGTCTACTGTGGCCGGCCTTGGTTCTCATGTTGTCGGTCTCTAAAATCTACACCGCGTTGTGTCCCCTGATCGGCCAGATTCGAGAAACTGTGTCTGTACTCTCTTCCCTGCTGAGGAATAAATCAAACCCTCTGAACCTCTGATCTTCCAAAAAGTGAGGGAATTCCCTCTATGCCCTTGCCGAACTGTTCAATTACTTAAGTTGTAAAAATCACCATCAACAGGAACAAAATAATATTATTTTTTAAAAAAAAAATCAAAATTTTGATTAATTTAGAAGATGTATTTTAACACGTTTATCTCCGCAAATGGCTGCATGCCACTATGAAGTATCGCATTTAACTTTGCTTTATTTTTAATCGTAATAAAATAATTTTAATCATATTTCAGCTCCTTATTATGTTAATTTGTTTGTTTTTTGTTTCTGAAAAAAACAATAGTCTTATTTCTCAATTACATCTGAGTTATCATACTTTTTCATCATAACACTCGACAACACTTCTCTATAATTGCTGCTTCAAATTTTTTTTTTTTTTTTTCCATTTGAAAAATACTTTTCATTTTCAATCAAATTTTTAAAAACAAATAATAAGAGAAATTCTGATTAGAAAAACACCAAACGACTCATTTAATTTCATTATTTAAATATTTATTAAATTATCTATTTGACAAATTAAAGAATAAAAAAATAATATATTTTCTAAAAGATTTTTCAAATAAAAATAGTATTATATTTTTTAATAAAATTGAAGGATTTCGTAATATGATTTTAATATAAAAATAATTATAAGTGATGATTATAATGTGATATAAAAAATATATATATTAATAGAAAAAAGATAATATAAATAGATTTATATTATTTTACTTAAACTGAATGATACTCACTTTAATTATATTATTTTAAATAAATAAATAAAAATATTTATTAGTAACTTCAATCACCACTACTATAATAAAGTGGAGATAGAATATTATATAATAATATTTAAGGAGAAAAATCAATCTCTAATATTAAAGAGTGAGAATATAATATAATATAATTTGAAAAATCATAATCGGTATCTCTTTTGAAGACCCGGCCACCGGTTCGGTTCGAAACCGAGAATCGGAACCAAACCGGCCGGTTCCCTTTTATTTTTTTTTTAAATTTTTAAACATGAAAAATAATTATTAAAAAAATTTGTAATGGGATATTATTACCAAATAAATATAATAAAAAAATGTATTTATTTTAATTTTATTATATTAAATTAAAAATAAAATAAATAACTTGAAATTTAAAAAAAAACATTATTTATATTATATTGGAACCGTCCGGTTCAAACGATTTGGTTAGGGTGGGAATCCTAACCGAACCATACAAAATCGGTTCCGATTCGATTTCGATTCCGAACTATTCTTTTATAACTAATTTTGATTATATATCTCTTTTATTTAACAATTCAATAATATTTGAAGATTTTTTTTTTTTTTTTCTGAGTTGTTCATGTAGCACTGTAAAAGACACGCTAACATCTTTCAATCTTTTACCGTCCATTTTACAAAGTTTTCTTAAACTCGTTGTCAGTGATCCCATCAAACAGCCAAGATTAGTTGATCATGTAACCGCTAAGCAGATTATTTAATATATAAGATTAGAAACAGTCAAGTGACAACAAATGATTTTAATGGATAATTATCCTGCACTACAATGTATACGTTACAAGCTTTTCAGTTTAACCACCTCAATCAATTGTACCATAATACCCACATTTACTTCACGCCCTCAACCTTCCCATTAATTACAAATATGCCCTAACCACACTTTTCTCCTCTACAAACTCGCACGACTGAGCTGATGAAACCCTTCACCACCTCTCTCCTCTTTCTTCTCTCAGAAGCAGCAATGGACACACCCAAAACGCTGTTTTTCACTCTCTTAATCTTAGCCGTCCATTTCTCTCTCCTTAAAGCCTCCACAAACCCAGATTTGAAACCCCTTCTAGATTTCAAGGCTACTTCAGACAAAGCCAACAAACTCACCACTTGGAACTCAACCTTGGACCCGTGTTCTTGGACTGGCGTTTCATGTCTTCAGAACCGAGTTTCACACCTCGTGTTAGAAAATCTCCAACTCAGCGGCTCGCTCGAGCCGCTGACTTCTCTCACTCAGCTCCGTGTTTTAAGCCTCAAGTACAACCGTTTCACCGGTCCAGTCCCTAACCTCTCCAACCTCACGGCGCTAAAGCTTCTCTTCCTTTCAAACAACAATTTTAACGGCGAGTTTCCCGTCTCCGTAAACTCTCTGTTTAGACTTTACCGTCTTGATCTGTCCTTCAATAACTTCTCTGGTCAGATTCCGTTAACAGTCAACCGATTGACTCATCTTTTGACTCTCAAACTCGAAGGAAACCGGTTCTCGGGTCCCATTACGGGTTTGAATCTCCCGAATCTTCAAGACTTAAACGTCTCCGGCAACCATCTATCGGGTCAAATACCCAAGTCGTTATCGGGTTTCCCGGACTCTGCATTCTCTCAAAATGCAGCTCTCTGCGGATCCCCAATGCAGGAATGCAAAACTATAGAAACCGACCCGAAAAGACCCGGATCCGACGGAGCCATTGCCTCGCCATTAAACCCGGTAAATAACCCAGCAAGCATAGTATCATCTACTCCAAGCGCAATACCCACAAACACAGACCCGAATAACAAACCAGCAACCCCACAAAAGACAAGCTCGAGCAAGATAAGTTCAGTTGCTGTAATAGCAATAGTACTAGGAGACTTGTTAGTTCTTGCAATAATCTCAGTTTTGCTCTACTGTTACTTCTGGAGAAACTACGTCAAGAACAAGACGAGATCAAAACTTCTAGAAAGCGAGAAAATTGTTTATTCTTCGAGTCCGTACCCGGCGCAGCAGGCGGGGTACGAGCGAGGGAGCATGGTGTTTTTCGAAGGGGCGAAGCGGTTTGAGCTGGAGGATTTGCTGAGAGCGTCGGCGGAGATGCTCGGAAAAGGCGGGTTCGGGACGGCGTACAAGGCGGTGTTGGATGACGGGAGTGTGGTGGCTGTGAAGAGATTGAAAGATGCGAGTATCGGCGGCAAGAGAGAGTTCGAACAACACATGGAGGTTCTTGGTAGATTAAGGCATCCCAATTTGGTGGGATTAAAGGCGTATTATTTTGCCAGAGAGGAGAAATTGCTTGTTTCTGATTACATGCCCAATGGCAGCTTGTTTTGGCTTCTCCATGGTACGTTACCTATTTTTTTTGGGTTGAATTTTCGCTATTTCATTTCCCTTTCTAGTATTTGCCGCCGTAACGGTGGGGGCTCTATTAAGTTGCAGGTCTTATTATGTAGTTAAAAAATCGACATCTTATTGGGGGATAAAATGAACTAGAATAGTGCCATTTTATGTTAGATAATGATGAATGATGATAATGTTCATTGTATTTGGTGGAAAATACAAATATTGTTTCTTGGTAATGGTAGTATGCATCTCTCACACTCACAACAGTATCACATATCTCAATCTGTGGCTTTATGTATTATTGACCCATCAATCAATTTTAAATTAACAAATGACAGAAAGCAGCTGTAGCTACTTAATTATGATTTGGAAATTGGGACTACACAGCTCAAGTCTCTGCTCTTTCCAGCAGATAATTGTGATTTTCACTTTTATTTTTATTTTTCGGAGAATGGCATATTTACCCTAATAATTATTTTCAAAAGTTTTTTTTTTTTTATATATATTTTGATATATTTATCCTTGTTTTAAATAATTAATATTTTTTTAATTATTAATTATTCATTATTTTAATTAAAGATATACAAATAAAAAAAATCAGAATTTAGGATGAAAAAATATCACCCTAGTTATTTTATTCAGGATGAAATCATGAATTATTAGGGATTTTCTACTATTCTTTTCTCTCATATATTTCTTATAAATTTTGAGTTGTAATTTTTTAAATTATTTTAGTAAAATTGATTTTTGAGTGTGAATTTATAGATATATTAATAAATCATATTACTAAATTTATTTTACTTATTCGTTATATAGTCTAGTGTAAATTAAATATGGAATTATTTAAAATGGAATTATAATAAAGTATAATTAGAAAATATTTATTAATATAATTAAATCAAATAATTTTCTATAGCAATATAAGATTTTAAGACAATTTTATATAAAATTACAATATTTTATAATTAATTATTTGAGTGAATTAAAAATTATACAACAATATTAATGGTTTTATAATAGAGTAAATATATTAAAATATAAAATAATTTTTAAATATATCAAAAATATAAAATAATTTTTTGATTTTTAATTTTTAATTTTAGGAGTTGTTGGAATATTATTATTATTTTAATTCTCTTTATATATTACAGCCTTTGCTTTTTGTTCTTTTCCTGCTTTTTTGGTCCTGGCTCCATTCCAGCAAATGTAACCAAAAAGAACAAGGCATTACTCATTTTTTAACACTCTCCAATCACATCAGAAATTTGCCGGCCCCACGCATATATATATATATATATATATATATATATTATTGATAGTGACAATAGTACGATCCTAGTGGCAAAAGGGTGGTTTGGATAAGTTTGTAGGTTAATTAGGTGATTTTAATATATTTATTTGGGCAGGTAACCGAGGACCGGGGCGAACCCCACTGGACTGGATCACTAGGCTGAAAATAGCGGCAGGCGCGGCTCGTGGGCTAGCCTTCATGCACAACACATGTAAATCACTTAAACTCACCCACGGCAACATCAAGTCTACAAACATCCTCTTAGACAAAACAGGTAATGCACGTGTCTCAGACTTCGGCCTTTACATCTTTGCACCTCCAAATACTGTCCCAAGATCAAACGGCTACCGTGCTCCCGAGCTGTCATCATCAGACGGCCGCAAACAATCTCAGAAATCTGATGTGTATTCGTTTGGGGTACTTCTGTTGGAGTTGTTAACTGGGAAGTGTCCTTCTGTTATTGACGGAGGTGGTGCCGGGGTGGGATACGGTGGAGCCGTGGATTTGCCTAGGTGGGTCCAGTCAGTTGTTAGGGAAGAATGGACGGCTGAGGTTTTTGATTTGGAGTTGATGAGGTACAAGGATATTGAGGAAGAAATGGTGGGTTTGTTGCAAGTTGCTATGGCTTGTACTTTGGCTTCGCCTGATCAACGGCCTAGCATGAACCACGTGGTGAAGTTGATTGAGGAGTTACGTGGTGTGGAAGTATCACCGTGTCATGACAACTTTGACTCGGTGTCTGACTCTCCTTGCTTGTCTGAAGACACATTAGGAGGAGGAGTGAGTCAGTAGTATTGGTGAGGAGACTTGATCGTTTATTTAGCTTAATCATAAGCTCCTAATCCCTTTTGAGTAATTAGATAAAGATTATTGAAGTATTAGGGGATTTGTTTTTATTAAATTTGTGTTATTTTCAATCTGGGTTTTGGGTTGTCAGCCAATCTCAAGGAAGCAGCAGCCTAATTTTTAAATGATTAGAGAATGTCTACTTTAAATATATAATAAACTTTATTTTTGTTTGTCTATTCTGATTGGAGCTAAACCTGGATGTGGATCCGGAACGAAGTAAAAAAACTCAAATCCCACTAGGGAAATGCATTCCTGAACAAATGACATCATTGTATAAATTTTACCAACAATTAAGAACATGTTTGTTCTTTATGCAAAATTCTTACAGAAAGAAATAAAGAATGATATTATTTTAAGAAGCTGTATGTATATTAGCCGAACTGCAACACTGTTGGTGCGTATCTCAACAGCCTATCCAAAGTATTGGGCAAGAACTTCCTTGCAAACAAGAAACAAATGTTGGTCCTTTTTCCATTGTACTCACATCTGTTTCCGGTTCTCAGTTTCTGCAATAACTGAACATTGACACCTGATCTTACAAACCTTGTCGGATGAGGGCCACCAAATGACCAATCAACCCAAGTTAATGTCCTATTTGAATTCTTCTCAGCATATTTTGTATGCACAAATGTTGGTAAGTAATGCTCATCTGCATAGCATGATCCTTTGCAGTATTTTTGGAACAAGGGGAAGTATGTTGTGTCTGATACAATTTCAATGGCAAGGTTTCTGTCAATTTGGAACCATTGGGAGCCTTTTCTCCATTGAAAAATGTTGATCTTAGGTGCCATTCTATAGCTGTAGCGGCCGCGGCCAACAGGACCCTCTAAATCATAGACCTCAACAAAGTTTTGGGTGGAATTCATTAGGTAAGAGTAAATGGTAGAGAAGTTGAAGAGAGGAATGCATGATTCTGATAAGAGAACAAAACGTTCGTTTGAGAAATCTAGAAGTGCATTAGCTAGCAGCCGGCGCTCCGCTTCTATCATGTTTACATCTCCCCATCCAACTTTCTGCATCATTTAGAAGAAATTCAGAAAACATCATCGTACAAGTATTATTACATATTGCTATGCCTCAACCCACACTTGAGGAGGTCCATTGAAAGTTAATGCCAAATCACAATGACCCACAATGAGAAAGTCTTTTAATTAAACTAGGACGCCCCTCATTTCTTCATCATTTTTATGTTGCTTGCAGTTAAGAGTTAGGTCCATGGAGGTTGTGAACAAAATGTATGTGTTAAGAATCAAGCTAATAAGCAAAGAAACTGAAGTTTCTAAGTATCCTACAACAAAATGCAGCTTAGAAAGCTAAGGATTGCTGCCATAATTAATAGGGTGGGTGCATAAATAAGCCACACTTTTCAAAGTATTATAAATGTAAAGGGAAGAGACACATGGGTTATGGATCTGTTTGATTAACAATGAGACCTGTGATGAATGTGTAGCATATAAGATAACAGATCAATTCAAATCTGATAGTGATATACATGTGATGGTTATCCATCTTAGCTACACAACTTGCCTGATCTAGCACATAGATTGGTATGCTATTTCATGTTATTAAAATATAAAACTTGAAGACAAAAAAATCACACTCATTAGAAAACATAAACTCAAAATAATAATTTATTTACTTGAGAAACATTCTAAGCAAATGGGTTTTGATCTCTCATTATTTTAGTCATAACCCAACAGGCATTACCTCAAACTTAACTATTTCCATCAATTTGACATGATCCATAATCCATGACAGCTTATAAAATTCCAATAATGCAACAAATGTTGTTCTTGGAATGAGGAAATTACCATATTACTTGAGAGACATCCTAGGCTTTTTGATAAACTTTTTCTTAAGCATAATTAAGCCCTCAATTACACTAAAACTAAATCATTCGATATTTAATAGAATCTTTTAATGGTACCAACAATTCATTTTGTCCATAATTGCAAGTTTGATGCTACAGAAAACATTAACAAAAATATGAATTAAAAAAAAACTGACCTTGCTGGGAACTCTTCTACCGTAAAACACAGAACCTTCAGGCTCTGCCTCAGATTGATTGAAAGATGGACTTGAATGAATATAAATTGAATAAAATCCTTCATGGCCTTTGAAAAATTTATCCCACAATGGAGCCAACGAAACAGGACCCTTTGTGAGGAACATAAAAGCAACTTTTGGAACTGTTTTGAATGGCTTCTCATGAATCTTAGGAGCAAAAGAAGCTCTCCATAGCAGCTCTGCATCTTCCATGTCATGTGTTATATTTGGCGGCTTAAGAAATTCTGTAAGCCCAATGTGACTAGAATTTGACAACTTTTGTGATGTTTCTGCTAATTTTACCGATGCTGAATGAGGAGAAAGAGAGAATTGTGTGATGTGAAGATTAAAAGAAAAATCTTTCAAAGAGAAACTTAGAATGACCCCAAAAATTAGACCAAAGCTAAAGAAGAGAATAAATGAAACCAGATTGAGGATATGCAGTTGTGCATTAAAGAGTTTGGTGAATGAAGGTAATAAGTTTTGGCTTTGGCTCTGGCTCTGGCTCTGGCTCTTCATTTTTTGGGAGAAAGTTTTGTGGCCTTTTAGTGGGTTTAAAGTTTTGAAGTTTCTTGATCAGTTTGGTTGGTGTAACCAAAAAAAAAAGGGAAATATAGTGTTAACAAAAAACTATAGAAAAGAAGATGGATGTTGTTTGATTCTCAAGAAAGATCAAACTTTGAGTGAAAAAATGATGATTCTTGATTCTTCTATATGTATTGTCCACAGTTCTTTTCTTTGATGACAAGAGATGTCAATCGGACACCATTAAAATCAAATCAGAGTGTATGAATCACAGTTGGTGGCTTTTAAGAAACTGAACATTATTGGTGAAGAAAATTCAAAGCCAGAATTTGGTTTGCCAACAAATTTGGGAACCTGAGGAGAAAGAGAGGGAGGGAGAGAGACTCTGTGACATAGACTGAGAAAGGTGTTCAAAACTTGAGAATAAATAATTATGTTCTGTTCGGATTTCAATTTTATAACGCCGTTTCCACGGTTTATTTTCTCTTTGACTCAACAATTTATTATCGTTTTAATTGTTAGAGAGTTTGTAAAATTGAAATTAATATTCATTAGTTTTCCTAGGAAGTGGCTTTAAAACAGTTTTCTAAGTCTCACTTATAATATAATAACTTAATATTATCGAAACTATCAAATAAATAATAATTATATTTAATATAATTAATGTCATATGATATTAATGGATGATATCACATCATTTATATCTCTATTATATATATATATAAAAAATATTACTAATAAATTAGACCGTTTTAAATTTTTAATATGGAAACATACATTGAGATTTTCATATTTTCAATATATTTATTTATTAAAACTTTAAATACAAGTCTTTGATTGATGGTTGCAATTTTTGACTTGAATCTACATTAATCTCAATTTTTTTCAAGATAAAGAAATATACAAGTTCAAATATATTTATAATCTTTTATTTCTTTTAAAGTTTATACACAGAAACTATTTTTTGAAAACGCTTATTTTGCCAACTTGACTATGTCGTTGGCAACGCACTAATCTTAATTTCTTTGTCTAAATAAATCATTGTTAGGGAAATCGCTCCACTAATTGACACAAATGATTTCAGCTTCTACGTGTGTGCATTAGTGAGGGAAAAAAATCTTCTCAATATTTAAAAGTAAATTCTACATTTTAGACTCAAATACTACGTTATGTTCATCTAAAAAGGCCTCATAAAATTTCATAGTAAATTTAATATATTTATTTATTATATAACAAATAATAATCCTTATTACACATGAGTACATTATTTATATATAATATATATATATATATGAAAATCTTCAGGTTCATGGGATAACTTTTTGAATCCGAACCAACGCAAAATATATTTTATAGTGTAATTTTTTCTATTCAAATACACACAAAATACTAATACTTTACATTGGTTCGTCTGAACCTAAAACTGCCGAATGGAAGTGTTATGTAATAGTAGAGTTTTTCAATCAAGTAATTTAATACTGCCCGTAACTTATTTTGAAACGCCTAAAACCAAGCAAGTGGTATTGTACCATTGGCATAAAATATAAGAAAATTCTATTTCACACAAAATAATAATAATAATAATAATTAATAAATGGGGAGTATCAAATTCTATGGGCAAAAGCAGCCATTTTGATTTGTAATGTGGGATGCTAAAAAGCCACCAAATTTTGAACATACATCGATACACTACAAAATTACAAAGATGTAGTTGGACTTTGAACGTTGTTCTAAAAAGTCAAAAAAATCATCCGCCAATTAATAATAATTCTTTCATTTAACCGACAATAACAATAACAAAAAAAAAAAAAAAAAAAAAAGAAAAAAAAAAGAAAGAGAGGTTAGTTTCCGTGTTTTGTTTACTCATAAAGTTGTTTAATTTTTGAAGCATTCAAATTTCAGATCAATTTTGGTTTCTAGAAATCGAACGACAAATAGGAGAAAAGAAAAGAAAAGTCTACAAAACAAACGACAAGTAGTGCATGAAATTTCCGTGAAGCCGACAAGAGGAAGGTCACACACATGATCAAGAGATGGTTGAAGAATAAGAAGAAGACACAATCACGCATGGATTGCATTGGATGACGTACGCTTGATTTTTGTTGAAACGATCGTCATATATAGACAGGCTACCTATATATTTCTCTGATTGACACCAAATCCATGAAAGATCAAATTAGAATATTCTAAATACTATTCATCAATTGTCTCTCTCATCCATTAGTTTTATATATTGAAAAATAATGTACAAGAAAGCTATAGCATCTCAATATATATATATACTAGTTTTTACCCATGCCTACAGCACGGTGTTACAGTATTTGGGCACAGTGTTACAGAATTAAATGATTTTATTTCTATTTTTTAATTTAAAATTTTGAAATTTTTTGACCATTTCCATCAATCAATTCACTATCTTTCCTCCAATTACCAATGAAATGATATGGACCGTCAATTAAGCCACATAAAGAGAGTCGTTGGATACACTCTCTTTCCTCCAACGCCATTCTCCTTTATTATATATATATATATTGATGGTGGTTCTTCACTCCAATGAGGTTGAAAAAAAGATTATAATTAGGTTTATACTTGAGAAAAATAGGCTAATGTCAGAAAGAGAGATCTGATCTTATTATACGGAGGAATCCTCCCCAGGACATAGCATGCTGGTGACGAAGTAAGTTGAGATACCGACCCGACCTAGAGAAAAAATTATGGATTTGGCAGCATTTGAATATTTGTAGAAGCCACTCGAGGTAGGGGTGGGCATTATCGGATTCGGATCGGATCGGACCGAATCCGAATCCGAATCCGATCCGATCCGAAATGCCCACGATTGTTTGATTCGATCGGATCGAATCAAACAATCGAACTCGATCCGATCCGATCCGATAATTATCGGATCGGATCGGATCGGATCGGATTGGTTCGATCCGAATTCGAATCGAATCGAATCGGACCAATCGATCCGAAATCATCCTATTTCGGATCGGATTGGTCCGATCCGATCCGAATTCGGTGGGTTTGAGTCAAAAAAATCGAGCGGATCGGATCGGATCGGATAAAATCCGATCCGATCGATTTTTTTTTTTTTTTTTTTTATATATAATGACGTCGTTTTGCATATTAAAAAAAAAAAAATTTCGACCGGACCAACATGATTCGTTCGGATTTGCAAATCGGATCGGATTCGATCCGATCCGATCCGATGCCCACCCCTAACTCGAGGTGTCTATGCTACTGACCTGACCTGGTTGAGGAAGCTAAAGGAAGTTTGACTAAACATCATCCATATCAATAGTTGAACCGAAGAAGGATGGGGTTGAGACCACAAGATATTTTGTACTTGAAGGTATATGACGTTACCATATTTGGAAGTTGGGCTTCTAGAAGGTTGATGTGACAAAAGTTGTTCAACGAGTCTCATCGGGAAGAGAGACCTTGCCAGATTGTCACATGGAAGAAGTGGGCTGTAGTGGCTAAATGGTTGAAGTGATGAGTTTCTGCCGACATGGGGTAGTTGAGCCAGATGTCAATACGACTGTTTGTTGAGTGATTTGGGAAAATGAGCATGGGGCAAAGATGGCCTGATAATGACGGTTGATGTCATGAGTGGGTGGAATAGCGGATTTGAGAGCCTATATAAGGGGGATGAAGATTCAGATTCAAGTGTTAGTAATTTTCGCATCTTACAACTTATAAAATAACTAAGAGCTTCTAAACTAGTAATAGAGAGATAAAATTGGTCGGTTCCCGATCAATTAAGAGATTTGTATCGGGCTTGTCATAAGACTCGATGTGTTCAATTTTTTATCTTGTGTTTCTTCCCCACTTGTAGCTCAGTTTTGTCTCGACCCCGAGTAGGAAATACAAAAACCCTTATTTTTACTCTCGTGAACGTAGGTCAGAGTCACTCTTTGTCGAACCACGTAAATCATTGTCTCTACGATTTTTATGTATGTTTGTTTAATTTGCTTTGGTTCCCTACTAACCAAACAAAAATTCATTGCTTGAAGGGGGTTTATTCGAGGAGTTAATTTCCCATATTGTCATTAGAACGAAAAACAATCGTTATATACACACACACACACTAGTGTGTGCCGTGCCTACGACACGATGTTACAGAATTTACAGAGAGATTGAGATTATGTTATTTAATTTATTTATAATGAAATGATTTCATTTTTAATTAAATGATTTTATTCTTTAATTTATTTGGTAGTTTTCATTTTCCATTAATAAATGATTTTATTCTTTAATTATTTGATAATTTTCATTTTCCATTTTTATAAAGATTTTATAATGAAATGATTCTTTATCAGCCATTAGATTATAATGAAATGATCTGAGCCGCCAATTAAGCCACATAAAGATAGCCTTAGAATACATTATCTCTCTTAATCCTAACCATATGTTACGTTCTATTTCCCCTCATACTATTATGCTTTATAATATATATATATATTTATATATGGTGAGCTGATAAAATTATTAAATATAATTTTTAAGTGTTAGTTAACGATAAAAAAATATGATTATCAATCATGATTTCTTTCAAAATTTTGATTTTGGAAAAACTTAACTTATCATAAAAATATTAAAAAAAAGACACCAAAATATTTTAATATAAAATAAAATTATAAATCACCCTTTGTTTATCACAATTTTTTTTTTAATTTTGCACTTAATTTAGTCCTATGAAAAAAAAATCTAGCTATTTTTCTCAAATGTAAATATTAAAATTATATTTAATCTTCATAAATCCTGTAAGGGTGAGGTTATTTGCACTCTAAATTTTTTTTCGGATACCTATTTTAATGAAAATATTTATTACTAAAATACTCATAATATAAATTATTATTAAAGACAACTTATAGTCGATAAATATATATTATTTTTTTGGACACTCATTACGCATACCCATCAGTTGGAATTGGTGCTTGGAGCGCCAATCCGAATAATGTATTGTACATTATATTTTATTATTTATTAATAAAATAACTATTTTTTCATTTCAACCTTATTAATGGTAATTATTATGTCATAATGCATATTAGATTGATATATAAATATGCAGATAATGACATCGACTTTAGAATAGACATGTAGTAACACTGAATTCTGGGTGGTCCGACATTATGATAGTATTACTATTATAAATTATCCTTCAAGTAAATATTCATAGTCGTTTGTTTTGGAATACGGTCGAATTCCTATAACCTAAAAAACTAGCACATGTCGAATATTGGAATTGGAGTTCAAATGGTTTAACTCAATGTACCATGAGAGAGCGAAGCTCGTATAGACATGTGGGTATTCGTTGGAGCGAATACTGAATGACTCACAAGTGATTCCTAATAGTTGTAAATACACACCACTGTCAAAGAAATCTCATAGAGTTGAGTAGCATATATAACTTTGACTATAAGATAGCATTGATTCTGTGTGTGATCCTCCACATTTTGATATCATATATGTCAAAGACATTTCATGGTCTGACCGTTAGATGTTCGTTGGGTGTGGACCGATGCACTCGTTAATCAAGTGCGTCTCAAGATAAGATCTGTCGGCCCGTATGCGTACCATGAGGGGTTAAGGTATCAATGTGAGTAAGTCACGATTCTTAAGACTTTGGTTAAAGCCGATCCCCCTAGGGTGGATCGCATATATCATAAATGGTGTTCTGATTAGTTGTAAAAAATTATAGACATGTCGATACTATGAGATGTGCACCTCGAAAACTTGACGTTGTAATCTATGTTTACTAAGCACAACTCGGATAGCCTACGATGGAATGATTGTTAAACATATGTGATGACCTCGACTTGTAAGTTCAGAAAGGTCGTTCGTGCTCTTCGCAAATTTGGAGGTGGCCGAATTACGTACATATAAACTAGGCTTATATGACGAACGTGTAGGACTTAGAGAGTCCCACAATATGAAGTGTACTCGTTGAGTACTTGGGTAGCCGATAATGTTTGATAATAAATAATATTTGATATTATAATTATCAATAATTAAGTGTTATTGGATAACATTAATTATTTACTTTGACCCAATTGGATTAATCCAAAATCACACAAGGATTTTGTTATAATTTCATAAATTATCTACCATTTGAGGATATTTTGGCAATTACAAGTTGTATGGGCCAAATTTGGTCCAAAGGCAATTTCGACCTTTTGCTTCAGACCCAACACTGAACGCACCCAAGACTCCCCAACATAAGACCTAGGCCTGGAGATTCACGGGCCCACTCCCAATATAATACCCCACATCCAAACCATAACCAAGGCCCATCATACGCCAGCCCACGAAACGCTCAGACTCATAAATACCCCTCATAACCCAGCCGTTTTCAGTCTTCATGACTGCACATAATACTCCTTCATGACACGACCGTTACCAACACACAAAACGTATGTCAATTAAACGCATTCATGAATCTCACCTCAAATAGCCTATAAAAGGAACCGAGATCCAGAAGAGAATGGGGATCACAACTCTCATAGCTCAATAATCTTCTCTCCAGAGCTCTCATCATATCATATCTATCACCATCACGACAATCCACGAGGATCAAGGTAGTCTCTAGCCTTACTCTTCTATTACTTACAACCCGTCTTCATCATTGACTTGAGCGTCGGAGTGCCTACGGCACCCACCACACCGGTGGGCAGTAACCTACACGCTCACTCTACCTTTGTTTTGCAGGATCGCTAGTGCCCCCAACTTATAAATTCTCGATTGTGGACCTCAGGCGAAAACCAGCGTCCACAATTTGGCGCCCACCGTGGGGCCTTAGCGATTCATAGCAGACGAAGATCTCTCAGTCTATGATCCCTTCAACGCAGCTGCACATGGCTTCTAGCAGCGATCAGACATTAGATCCTATGGCCTCTCAATTGGCCATTCTACAAAAACGATTACGAGTCTTAGAGGAGGAAAATTCAGCCATGCGAATCTCCAATATAACCCTCCAAAAGAAACTGGAGCAAATCTCTTCAACCTCCTGACAACCTGATACTACAGACCTTCCCGGCAATCCCACAATCCCCACAATCTCTTGGGGGCATTCAACAATGTGACAAGTGACAATCTGCCATCAGACAACCATCCACCAAATCAAGAAAGAAGTCAACATATTTCCTCAACCGACCAAGCACGACGCAAGTTGCCTCCACCATGCGCAAGGAAATGCAGGAGTTCAAAGATGCAATTCTCTCCAGCCTACCTGGTGTCAGACTACCAGTGAGAAAAACCGAGCGGCACGATCTCAGATACCCCATTTTTGGACACCATCACTTCCACCGAACTACCAAGGAAGTTCAGTCCTCCAGATATGAAGCTGTATGACGGATCCACAGACCCGAACGATCATGTGATCCATTACAAATACAAGATGATGTCGACTGATCTGGCTCCTCATCAATGGGTAGCTGGAATGTGTAGAGGATTCGGAGAAACATTGGCGGGCCCAGCCCTCACTTGGTTCCTCAATCTATCTTACAGGACTATTGGGTCATATCAGGAACTAGCTGATAAATTTGTGGAGCATTTTGCAAGTTCTTGCAAGCTTGAGAAGACCACCAATGACCTTAATGCAATCCAACAACGGAGATGGGAGTCCTTGCGAAGCTACGTGGCTCGCTTCAATAAAGAAATGATAACAATCCCAGATCTCTATCAGCCTACTGCAGTGGAAGCATTCAGAAATGGATTACTTTCAGAAAGTGGACTCTATAAAAAGCTCACTAAATTTCGATGCTACACTATGGATCATGCCATGGCCCAGCTCAAATTGAGATTAGATGGGAGGAGGATAAAAGAAACAAGAAAAGAGATAATTCCATCAGCCATCACAATGAGAGAACCTCAAATCCGCCCAAGCGACCCTACAACTGATATGCTAGCAATGTACTTCAATAAAGTGATACTTGATGTAATTAGTCAATAAAAAAAGGGCTAGATGACCACCCATTGTCGCCTTGGGGACATCATAGCTTCCCAAATAAGTATTCATTGGTTACTTTAGAAAGAAAACTATCATTCACAAAACTCCAACTTAGGGAGAAACCCATTTGCTCCAATCGACCTACATTTACCAACACCTGGCCCAATCGACATGCTTCTCCCAATCGACATGAGAATACCCTCAAAATCCTCCAACATACCCAATCGGCCAAGAAGTAAACTCTAGGATTGTCATCTCCTCCATACTACGTGAAAAAAATTATCATATCTTTCAGACGATGAAGGATTGCCATCTCCTCCAAACTACATGGAAGGATTTTCATCTCCTCATTCGACCATGAAAGAACAAGGCGCATCCTTCCAATTTAACCAATTTTCCTACCATTCACCCCATACGACGAAGCAATGTGTCTTGCATTGGAATATCCAGCAGCCCCACTCTACCTGTATAAAGACTTGCCATGAGAAGGATGTCTCATACGACAATACACAAATGAATACTTGGCATGGACATCCCAGTCGACATTACCAGATGGAAGAAGGCTTAGTATCTGACAGAGGGTCCACTCGACACGACAAGGAAAAAGTCTTGGCTAGGAGCTGAGGTACCACTCCACACGACAAGGAAGAACTCCTAGCCAGGGGCTGAAGCACCACTCGACACGACAAGGAACATGTCTTAGTTAGGGGCTAAGGTTCCAGTCGACACGACATGGAGGAAGGATCAGTTATTGGCTGAAGTTTCATTCGACACGACAGATAAGTATAAAGTTCCAATCAACATTACATGGATACACATCATGAGGATTATCCCACTCGACAATACAAAGATGTAGTCTCGGCTCAAGGAAGATGCTTCAAATGAAGATTCATCATAAGGTGAATGTCCCACTGGACACTACACTCAGCATGAGGTGAATGTCTCACTCGACATGACACGTATGAGGCTTACACTTATTTAAGATCCCATTCGACAAGACATGGATATCACCTTCCTCAGAAGACATGAAAGGTTAGTCATCATATCCATACGACATTGATTTAATACCGCAAACTCCAGACTACATAGGGAATCTTTTATCATGCCTAGTAGTATGAAAAATCCTTTGGACCTCTATCAGGTCCACTCGACCGATCTTCATCAGGTTAGGTAGTATGAAAAATCCTTTGGACCTCCATCAGGTCCACTCGACCGACCTTCATCAGGTTAGGTAGTATGAAAAATCCTTTGGACCTCCATCAGGTCCACTCGACCGACCTTCATCAGGTTAGGTAGTATGAAAAATCCTTTGGACCTCCATCAGGTCCACTCGACCGACCTTCATCAGGTTAGGTAGTATGAAAAATCCTTGGACCTCCATCAGGTCCACTCGACCGACCTTCATCAGGTTAGGTAGTATGAAAAATCCTTGGACCTCCATCAGGTCCACTCGACCGACCTTCATCATGTGAGGTAGTATGAAAAATCCTTTAGACCTCCATCAGGTTCACTCGACCGACCTTCATCAGGTTAGGTAGTATGAAAAATCCCTTAGACCTCCATCAGGTCCAATCGACCGGCCTTCATCAGATTAAGTAGTATGAAGAATCCCCTGGACCTCCATCAGGTCCAATAGACCGGCCTTCATCAGATTAGGTAGTATGAAGAATCACTTGGACCTCAATCGGGCCCAGTCGACCGACCTTCATCCAATCTAGTAGGATGATGACCATCATCGACCTTCATCGGGTTCATTCGACTGTAGTCTCATGGTCTTCAGACGACATGGTCTCAGACTACAAGTCCTGTATAATGAGGAATTATACCCTCATTGACCTTAGTCAGGTCTTGTAGAATGAGGAATGAGAACCTCATTGAAATTCTTCAAGTCTGGTAGAGTGAGAAGTGATGACCTTCTTGGACCATTATCAAGTCCATTCGACAGGTCCATACGACCGTAGTCTCATGGACCCTCATCAGGAGAATGGGTGATAACCTTCATAGACCTTTATCGGGTCTAGTAGTATGATAAGGAAAGACTCTTGGACCTTCATCAGGTCTGTAGAGTGAAGACTTTCATAGACCTTCATCTGGTGCAAACGACATTGAAGACTCCCCTGGCCATTTGACCCGTAGTATGGGGATTATCATAACCTTCATCTGGTTCATTCGACCGAGAAAATCCCCCATAGACTCATGTAGATTCAAGTTGTAGACATGGACTACACATGTCGTATGACATATATCCTGAACCTTCATCTGGTTCAGTCGACCGGGCACATCCCCCATGGACTCATGTAGAGTCGAGTTGTAGACATGGACTACACATGTCGTATGACTTATATCCTGAACCTTCATCTGGTTCAGTCGACCGGGGACATCCCCCATGGACTCATGTCGAGTCAAGTTGTAGACATGGACTACACATGTCGTATGACTTATATCGTGAACCTTCATCTAGTTCAGTCGACCGGGGACATCCCTCATGGACTCATGTAGAGTCGAGTTGTAGACATAGACTACACATGTCGTATGACATATTCTGGTTCAGTCGGGGACATCCCCCATGGACTCATGTAGAGTCAAGTTGTAGACATAGACTACACATGTCGTATGACTTATTCTGGTTCAGTCGACCGGAGACATCCCGCATGGACTCATATAGAGTCAAGTTATAGACATGGACTACACATATTGTATGACTTATATCATGAACCTTCATCTGGTTCAGTCGACCGGGGACATCCCCCATGGACTCATGTAGAGTCGAAATTGTAGACGTGGACTACACATGTCGTGTGACTTATATCCTGAACCTTCATCTGGCTCAGTCGACCAGAGACATTCCTCATGGGCTCATGTAGAGTCAAGATCAAGACCTGACCTTCATCTGGTCGACATGGTCATTCCCACAAACTCATAACGATCTCTTAGATCAACATCCATATTTGGTAGGCTGAGGTTCATTATTGGTATTTACTTAGCTTTATCAAAATGGTGTGATCTTTGACAGGTCCAAACGACATCAACGTCCATGTATGCTTACATGCTTTATACATACCTCATACTACACACGGGACAAATACTCTCCAAGACAATGACTCAATGACTTAGAGAGTAGGGGACAAACTGTATGGGCCAAATTTGGTCCAATGGCAATTTCGACATTTTGCTTCAGACCCAACACTGAACGCACCCCAGACTCCCCAACATAAGACCTAGGCCCGGAGATTCACGGGCCCACTCCCAGTAAAATACCCCACATCCAAACCAAAACCAAGGCCCATCATACGCCAGCCCACGAAACGCTCAGACTCATAAATACCCCACATAACCCAGCCGTTTTCAGTCTTCATGACTGCACATAATACTCCTACATGACACGACCGTTACCAACACACAAAACGTATGTCAATTAAACGCATTCATGAATTTCACCTCAAATAGCCTATAAAATGAACCGAGATCCAGAAGAGAATGGGTATCACAACTCTCATAGCTCAATAATCTTCTCTCCAGAGCTCTCATCATATCATATATATCACCATCACGGCAATCCACGAGGATCAAGGTAGTCTATAGCCTTGCTCTTCTATTACTTACAGCCCGTCTTCATCATTGACTTGAGCGTCGGAGTGCCTACGGCACCCACCACACCGGTGGGCAGTAACCTCCACGCTCACTCTACCTTTGTTTTGCAGGATCGCTAGTGCCCCCAACCTGTAAATTCTCGATTGTGGACCTATGCGAAAACCAGCGTCCACACAAGTATGTAATAATATGTGTATTTGGCTTGATTTAATTGGATTAAATCAAAGTGGTAGACATTGAACTAATCTATTGATTAATATCTTTATTTAATTGTATTAAATCAAAGTGGTAGATGTAGGCACTGCATTTTTACACATAAGTCCCTATGATGAGTCTCATTTTGGAGACACTACCTTTTAAGTCACGGAGGTCACGGGAAACGGACATCGGAAGGGGAAATCAGAATAAACAAGGTTCACTATTTTCGTTAGTGCTGCGTTTGTGTTTACGTTCGAACGTCAAACGGATTGCGGGCGTTCGTGCCGCGTTCGAGGAAGCGTTCGAACGGTGTCGGTAATTCTGGTTTTGCTGCTAGCCTCACATCCAGCCCAATTAGCCCCCCAAAGCCCATAAAACACATCCCAAATTAAATAAATAAATATTAATTTAAACATTAAACATTAAATAAAATATTTAAACCATTTACCAATTAAATAAAGCATTTACCAAACTTAAACAAAAATCATGCCTAATTTGAATATATTATATACTAAAACTAAAAAGAAGATATACCTAATTAAAATCTATCCTAACCAATTAAAGCCAATCATATATTTGACTTCCTAATCTAATAAGATAATTACCAATCTAAAATATTGTATTCCTAAACCAAACCAAATCAAATCCATTGCTTTCCTTGTCCAACACCAAATCAAATCCCTCTTTAATTAGCCAAATCCCTTTCCTTATCAAGCCTAACCCATTGCCTATAAAAAGAACCCTCCACCAACCTTCTCAACCCTAGTCCCTAGCTCATACACAACACACAGAAAAATTACAGGAAGAACACACCCAAAAACAGTAAGCAAAAGATAAAGAGGAAACGGCAGCGAAACCACAAGGAAACAGTAGCAAAAGATGGAGAACGACGACTCAAAACAGTAAGACAACGAACGAGAACAGTGAACCAGTGAACCGGGAGAGTTGCGGAGCATCCACCCTTCCGACGATCGTGTACCGTACATCCGAGAG
Source organism: Zanthoxylum bungeanum (assembly GCA_019454045.1). Lineage (NCBI taxonomy): Eukaryota > Viridiplantae > Streptophyta > Magnoliopsida > Sapindales > Rutaceae > Zanthoxylum > Zanthoxylum bungeanum. The sequence goes on from SKCR01024812.1 coordinate 22,505, forward strand.
GTGATTTAAAAGGTTAGACCTGAGGGCACTTTTTCATTGGTTTATATTCGTTTTTTTTATCATTGAATTCTATTCGCATGAGAGTCGTTTATGGATGCATGTTGTGGCTTGAATGAAATGGAAGAGTGTCGTCTCTTGTGGTATATAGGATGGAAACCCAGACGTAAATTCCGTAGCCGAATCCGAATGGACGGTAGTGCGGTCTGTACTTGGGATACAACTCCACGTACCACTTGAGTAACCGGCACCTTCTCTTGTTTTGTGTTGCTTTCATTTATTTATTTTTCGTCACCTAAATTCTGCATGTTGCTTATTTATGCATGGTTCAATCGAGCGCATGGGCTTAGTAAGTGGAATGAAAGATCCCCTATGGGGAGTGGTTAAAGCCCTTTACCACGATGCTTTGCCGCGCCGGTTGATGTGTGTTCGGTTGGATGCAAGACACGTTCAATCGGACATACTTAGTTGAATATGATTGTCTTTATGTTTGTATGCATGATGTGATGTGACGCGCATGGGCTTAGTATGTTGGTCTAAAGGTTCTCTCTTTGAGAGATCAAGAGCCCCCAAAAGGCCACCTTTACGGCAGTACTTCGCCGCGCCCCTTTATTTTATTGTTTATGTATTGCGTCCCATTTCATGCATCAGGTCTGTTCCCGTTCGAACGCTTTTACGAACGCAACTCGAACGCGCATGTATTTTTGCCTTATCATGCATCAAGTCTCATTTCCGTTCGAACACGTTCACGAATGCCATACGAACGTGAACATTCTGTTTCATTTCCGTTTGAACGCGTTATCAAACGCCATACGAACGCGAGCATTCTGTTTCATTTCCGTTCGAACGCGTTATCAAACGCCACACGAACGCGAACCTTCTGTTTACCGTTCGAACGCGTTTGCGAACGCTACACGAACGCGCACACACTGAACTGAGTCTGTCTTATCATATTCATGCATAATTGCCTCTTGGTTGATCTTTCTTGTGTTATATAGCCAACCATATTATTTGTATCCCTGCATTTATCCATTCTATGTGTTCTCGGGATTGTATTCAAGCATGATTAGGCTGTTAGCATGTTATTTGGTTAATAGGTTCATGAGATAGTACTCAAGCATGATTATGTTGTTCTTAGTTTTCCATATCATAGGATTGAAATATGTTCATGAGATTGCCATGTGATGTTGCATGTTGTGATGAACTTGTTGATGTATGCATACGAATTTAGAAGCATGATATTTTTGGAAATAAATGTTATTTAAGCCTGGTTAAATTATTACATAAATCCTTTTATTACAAGTGACATAAGTAAGGGACCATTCCGAACCCAACGGTTTGAGGTCTTCCATTGCGAGGGGTGAGTGCGGCCTTAAATCTCATTTTCCCGGTTCACACCGGGTGGCGACTCCATTACTCTCCGGTTTAGTCCCCCTGTAGGCATTGCATTTTTACACATAAGTCCCTATGATGAGTCTCATTTTGGAGACACTACCTTTTAAGTCACGGAGGTCACGGGAAACGGACATCGGAAGGGGAAATTCAGAATAAACAAGGTTCACTGTTTTCGTTAGTGCTGCGTTTGTGTTTACGTTCGAACGTCAAACGGATTGCGGGCGTTCGTGCCGCGTTTGAGGAAGCATTCGAACGGTGTCGGTAATTCTGGTTTTGCTGCTAGCCTCACATCCAGCCCAATTAGCCCCCCAAAGCCCATAAAACACATCCCAAATTAAATAAATAAATATTAATTTAAACATTAAACATTAAATAAAATATTTAAACCATTTACCAATTAAATAAAGCATTTACCAAACTTAAACTAAAATCATGCCTAATTTGAATATATTATATACTAAAACTAAAAAGAAGATATACCTAATTAAAATCTATCCTAACCAATTAAAACCAATCATATATTTGACTTCCTAATCTAATAAGATAATTACCAATCTAAAATATTGTATTCCTAAACCAAACCAAATCAAATCCCTTGCTTTCCTTGTCCAACACCAAATCAAATCCCTCTTTAATTAGCCAAATCCCTTTCCTTGTCAAGCCTAACCCTTTGCCTATAAAAAGAACCCTTCACCAACCTTCTCAACCCTAGTCCCTAGCTCATACACAACACACATAAAAATTACAGGAAGAACACACCCAAAAACAGTAAGCAAAAGATAAAGAGGAAACGGCAGCGAAACCACAAGGAAACAATAGCAAAAGACGGAGAACGACGACTCAAAACAGTAAGACAACGAACGAGAACAGTGAACCAGTGAACCGGGAGAGTTACGGAGCATCCACCCTTCCGACGATTGTGTACCGTACATCCGTGAGGTGATTTAAAAGGTTAGACCTGAGGGTACTTTTCACACTCGTCTTTATTTGATTTTTGTTATTTATTTTGATTGTATTTTACTTGTTTGTTAAATCTTGTTTGTGTATGATATGTGTTGTGGGTATTGGATGAATGAAAGAGTGTCGTCTCTTGTGGTATATAGGATGGAAACCCAGACGTAAATTCCGTAGCCGAATCCAAATGGACGGTAGTGCAGTCTGTACTTGGGACACAACTCCACGTACTGCTTGAGTAAACGGCACCCTCTTTTGTTTTGTGTTGCTTTTGTTTATTTTTCATCACTTGAACTCTGTATGTTGTTTATTTATGCATGATTCAATCGAGCGCATGGGCTTAGTATGTTGGTCTAAAGGTCCTCTCTTTGAGAGATCAAGAGCCCTAAAAGACCACCTTTGTGATACTACTTCGCCGCGCCGGTCGATGTGTGTTCGGTTGGATGCAAGATACGTTCAATCGGGCATACTTAGTTTGATATTATTGTCTTTATCTTTTTATGCATGGTTCAATCGAGCGCATGGGCTTAGTAAGTGGAATGAAAGATCCCCTATTGGGAGGGGTTTAAAGCCCTTTACCACGATGCTTTGCCGCGCCGGTTGATGTGTGTTCGGTTGGATGCAAGACACGTTCAATCGAACATACTTAGTTGAATATGATTGTCTTTATGTTTGTATGCATGATGTGATGTGACGCGCATGTGCTTAGTATGTTGGTCTAAAGGTCCTCTCTTTGAGAGATAAATAGCCCCCAAAAGGCCATCTTTACGGCAGTACTTCGCCGCGCCCCCCTTTATTTTATTGTTTATGTATTGCGTCTCATTTCATGCATCAGGTCTGTTCCCGTTCGAACGCGTTTACAAACGCAACTCGAACGCGCATGCATTTTTGCCTTATCATGCATCAGGTCTCATTTCCGTTCGAACGCGTTCACGAATGCCATACGAACGTGAACATTTTGTTTCATTTCCATTCGAATGCGTTATCAAACGCCATACGAACGCGAGCATTCTGTTTCATTTCCGTTCGAACGCGTTATCAAACGCCATACGAACGCGAACCTTCTGTTTACCGTTCGAACGCGTTTACGAACGCGCACACACTGAACTGAGTCTGTCTTATCATATTCATGCATAATTGCCTCTTGGTTGATCTTTCTTGTGTTATATAGCCAACCGTATTATTTGTATTCCTGCATTTATCCATACTAAGTGTTCTTGGGATTGTATTCAAGCATGATTAGGCTGTTAGCATGTTATTTGGTTAATAGGTTCATGAGATAGTACTCAAGCATGATTATGTTGTTCTTAGTTTTCCATATCATAGGATTGAAATATGTTCATGAGATTGCCATGTGATGTTGCATGTTGTGATGAACTTGTTGATGTATGCATATGAATTTAGAAGCATGATATTTTTGGAAATAAATGTTATTTAAGTCTGGTTAAATTATTACATAAATCCTTTTATTACAAGTGACATAAGTAAGGGACCATTCCGAACCCAACGGTTTGAGGTCTTCCCTTGCGAGGGGTGAGTGCGGCCTTAAATCTCATTTTCCCGGTTCACACCGGGTGGCAACTCCATTACTCTCCGATTTAGTCCCCCGTGGCTACTCCGTATTCCCAACTAGGTCGCGAGCCTAGGACAAAAAAGTGTCGCCCATGTTCTGTGTTCCCACAGTCTGGCGACTCCACTGGGGATAGAGAATTGGCCCCGAAATATTGACTTGTGATGTTTGGATTTATGTTTTAATTGACCGTGTCTATAGTGGATAAAGTGAGGGTTTAATCAAAGGCATTTTTAGGCTAGGTAATGGTTTGGTGTCTTCCTTCATTCACTACCTTTCTAGAAGGAAAAGCTGTGAAGGCACCTAGATACCCATCTACTCGTAGCCTATTGTGATAGACTAATTTGGATGACTCGTTGTTTATTCCTGACAACAAGCGATAAGAGCCTAAGAGGCTTGGGTATTTAAGTGAGCCTCGCTCCACCTTCCCTCTGGGGGATCTACAACGGGAAATCCATTTGACAGTCCGTCACACACCATAGCTCATTGGCACGTACCTTAGTGTATAAAAAAGGGTGCCCTCACTTGGTTGCTCGAACCCTTGAGTGGGGAGACCTAGTTGTGGGCCATCCTTCGCCTGTGAGAGCCTTTGTCTATACTCTTACTAACCCACCTATAGACCGGATTGGCTAAAGTAACAATTATTTCCTTGAATATGTGCTTGTGGACCATCCTTATTTGGATGCAGTTGGACTATTGTCAGAAATGCGGGCTTGCTGGGCCATTTAAACTGGGGCAAGTTCGCACCTTATGACTATTAGGCCAAAAGCTTCTGAAATGTTGATAGGCCATTATTGTAGAAATTATTATGTCATGTTTGCATCATCTTTCTTCTATGCTTGTGTTTGGGAACATCGTCGTTTGAATCCATTTGGACCATTTGTCATGGGATATGGGCTTGTTGGGCCATTTAAACTGGGACAAGAACGTATTTCTTGACTATTGGGCCAAAGGCTTCTAAGGGATTGATGGGCCACTTTGTGATTGTGTTCGGAACGTTATCATTTGGGTTTAGTCGGGCACTTTGTCATGGGATGTGAACTCATTGGGCCATTTAAACTGGGATGGGTTCACTCCTATGACGATTAGCCCGAAAGATTCTAAAATGATAACGGGCCGATTTGTTTGAGAATTTTAGTTGATTTAGTATGTTATATATGTTACATGCATCTCACGCACCCCATGCATACATACATCATGTTAACTCTTGTGTTCTGAAAGCCATCATAGATTCCCGTTGGGTTAGAAAAAAGGGAAGACTCACCAAAATACTGAGAACAGACATGATGAATCAGATATTGAGGTATCCCGGATAGATCAGTTGGAAATTGCTTCGCCAAGATTACTGAACAGTTGCAAGCCTTGACTACCGCCATGACAAATATGGATGTGCCCCGTGCCGGGGGAGATTCTGAGAATGTAAGGCGTGAGGAGCCCTCCGAATGGGTTAGGGGATGATGTCCCCACTTTTGATGATGACATGGCAGAATATGCAACAGGCAGAGTGATTGGGTCTCAGGCAGAATTTCAGAAGCTTCGGGATCAGGTTGAAAACAGTTACCCGCAAAATGAGGGGTAAGAACGAGGATTTGCTAGATTATGAGGCAATGACCTTCGGAGAACAGCTGCCAGCTCAGTTTAAAATGCCCGACATGGCCAAGTTTAATGGGAACGGAGACCCGAGGGTCCATTTGCAGCAATATGTCTCAGTCATGAGTTCAATGGGCCTATCACAGACGCCAAGTCCAAAAGATGTTGGGATGTCACTCGAGGGGGGCCCTGTGGTTTGGTATTATAGCCTTGAGAAGAAAGGTTAAGGAAGATTGGAAGGAACTAGCTGATGCCTTTCTGAAGCAGTATATTACGGACTTAGAGATTGACTTGTCACTCCGTGATTTGGAGAACACTAAGCAGAAGCCAGAGGAAAGTTTCAAAGAGTATGTGGATCGCTGGAGAAGCCAACTTTTGAAAATGCAGACTCGGACCTCAGAGAAGGACCAAATCAAATGATCATCAAGGGCACCAAACCCTCTATTTATAGTAAGCTGAGGAGGATGACTTATGATTTCTGATTTTCGACAGTTGAGGAAACTGTCATGGATATTGAGGAAGAAGAGGCTGAAAATAGAAAGTTTTTATGCCATAATAGAAGAACTTTTGGGGGGCCTTCTGAGACTAAGCCCGCTACTGCCGAGGTCGCTACCGTCAAAACAGGCGATTCTCCAATCTTGGTAGGCCTTTGTCAAATGTATTTGAAAAGCTGAAAATGCAAGGACTCCTAAAACCTTTGGAACCTAGGCCATTTTCGAACCCTGTGCCACCATACCTCAACCTAACCAGATTGTCACTTCCATCAAGAAAAAGGCCATGACACCGACAACTGTACCCGCCTTAGGCATGAGGTCCAGAACCTCATTGACTCCCATAAAATAACCCAATCCAGAAAAAAAACAACCCAACACACACATGAACCCTCAACCATAAAGCCACTCAACCACCCAGGTTTTCTTGCATTAAGATAAGGGAATAACAGTGAAGAACCATAGGCCAAAGAAGAAAGCAATACTCCGATTAATGAAGTTATTCCTCCTAGTTTATTTGATCCTGCATTTTTTAAAAAAAAAAAAAGACATTGATTTTGTCTATTTGTGTCGAACCATTTTCTTAAATGATAATAAGACGTCCATTTCGCTGAATCTCTTCCGCAATATGAGTACATTTGAGAAAAGCATTCAACCGAGGTACTATGAAATTCAGTGATGTTTAGAACACGGGGAATCCTCGAATAAGCAAGCAGGGGGGCAGTGAGAGTATCAGACTTGGAAGGGAATTAGTTCACCAAGCCCGATCAGCGTAGACAGATTAAAGCGGTGGCTTGCCTGAGGAAAGGAAACTGAGCAGTCACCAAGAGAATTGGCGGAGACCTAACCCAACGGAATAGGAATTCATTCATGCATCCATGCATACATGTAACGTATTTTGCATTCTTTTTGTGTTTGTTTCGTTCTGTATTCACAGGTTTCAAAGAAGAAAAAGAGAAGCGGCAAAGACAAGCCAACCAGAATCAACAACATATGAGTAATAGTTTTGGGGATGAGTCTCAGGGTTGAGGCCCATATCAGTATCAGTTTTAGGGTGAGGCCCACATCAGTTTCAGTCTGGGGGCGAGGCCCACATCAGTATCAGTTTGGGGCGAGGCCCCTCAGTCTCAACTCAGGGCCGAGGTCGAGGCCCACCTTATCAGCAGTTTGGGGAATGAATCCCAGGGTCGAGACCCACATCGTCAGAGTTTCGGGATGAATCCCAGCGGAATGAATCCCACATCGCTAGAGTTTTGGAGTGAATCCAGGGAATGAATCCCAGGGCCGAGGCCCACGTCGTCAGAATTTGGAATGAATCCGGGAATGAATCCCAGGGCCGAGGCCCATATCGTCATAGTGTTGGAATGAATCCGGGAATGAATTCCAGGGTCCGAGCCCATATCAGCAGTTTCGAAAATGAATCCCAGAGGGTCGAGGCCCCATTTGTCAGCAGTTTCGAGAAAGAGTCCCAAGGTTTAGGCCCACATCAGCATCAGATCGAGGGCGAGCCCATATCAGTTGGCAGCAGTTCAAGGCACAAGGCCCAATGGAATAAGCCCACCTTAAAAAAAGCTTGGGAATAAAGCCCACATTCGGTACAGTTCAGGAAGAAAGCCTACATTCAGCTCAGTACGGGAATAAAGCCCACATTCAGTACAGTTCGGGAATAAAGCCCACATTCAGTACAGTTCAGGAAGAAAGCCTACGTCCAGCAAACTCGGGAATAAAGCCCACATTCAGTACAGTTCAGGAAGAAAGCCTGCATTCAGTTCAGTTCATGGAATAATGCCAACATTCAGTACAGTTCGGGAATAAAGCCTACATCCAATGCAGTTCGGGAATAAAGCCCACAGTCCAAACAATCAGGGAATAAAGCCATATCTCTACACAGTCAGCAGTTCGGGAATAAAGCCCAGAGGAATAAAGCCTCATCTCCACACAGTTCGGGAACAAAGCCCAAAGGAATAAAGCCTCATCTCAATACAGTTCGGGAACAAAGCCCAGGGGAATAAAGACCTATCACAACACAGTTCGGGAACAAAGCCCAGGGGAATAAAAGCCTCATGTCAGTATAGTTTGAGAACAAAGCCCATGGGAATAAAAGCCTCATATCAGTATAGTTTGAGAACAAAGCTCAAGGGGAAGAAAACCTCATGTCAGTACAGTTCGGGAATAAAGCTCGGAGGAAATAAAGCCTCATCCACAGTTCGGGAATAAAGCTCGGGAGGAATAAAGCCTCATCTCAACACAGTTCGAGAATGAACAAGCCGGGAATGGCACTCCAAGAATGGAAGCACGGTTCGGGAATGGACCAACTTACAGTAACAGTTTGGGGATGGACACCTTACGGTAACGGTTCGGGAATGGACCACATCACAACACGGTTCAGGAATGAACCATGGGTCGCAGCACCTCACCACCAAATCAACTCAACTCAACACATGGTAAGTCAAGCGGCAGCTGGCGAGCCAGGTAAGTGAAAATGCATTGCATAAACTTTGATAGGATTGTCACTGTTGCACACATTACACAAGTCCCATCAAAGTGGGGGCGACTGTAGGCACTGCATTTTTACACATAAGTCCCTATGATGAGTCTCATTTTGGAGACACTACCTTTTAAGTAAGTCACGGAGGTCACGGGAAACGGACATCGGAAGGGGAAATTCAGAATAAACAAGGTTCACTGTTTTCGTTAGTGCTGCGTTCGTGTTTATGTCGAACGTCAAACGGATTGCAAGCGTTCGTGCCGCGTTCGAGGAAGCGTTCGAACGGTGTCGGTAATTCTGGTTTTGCTGCTAGCCTCACATCCAACCCAATTAGCCCCCCAAAGCCCATAAAACACATCCCAAATTAAATAAATAAATATAATTTAAACATTAAACATTAAATAAAATATTTAAAATAAACCATTTACCAATTAAATAAAGCATTTACCAAACTTAAACTAAAATCATGCCTAATTTAAATAATTTGAATATATTATATACTAAAACTAAAAAGAAGATATACCTAATTAAAATCTATCCTAACCAATTGAAGCCAATCATATATTGACTTCCTAATCTAATAAGATAATTACCAATCTAAAATATTGTATTCCTAAACCAAACCAAATCAAATCCCTTGCTTTCCTTGTCCAACACCAAATCAAATCCCTCTTTAATTAGCCAAATCACTTTCCTTGTCAAGCCTAACCTTTGCCTATAAAAAGAACCCTTCACCAACCTTCTCAACCCTAGTCCCTAGCTCATACACAACACACATAAAAATTACAGGAAGAACACACCCAATCGAGCGCATGGGCTTAGTATGTTGGTCTAAAGGTCCTCTCTTTGAGAGATCAAGAGCCCTAAAAGACCACCTTTGTGATACTACTTCGCCGCGCCGGTCGATGTGTGTTCTGTTGGATGCAAGATACGTTCAATCGGGCATACTTAGTTTGATATTATTGTCTTTATCTTTTTATGCATGGTTCAATCGAGCGCATGGGCTTAGTAAGTGGAATGAAAGATCCCCTATGGGGAGGGGTTTAAAGCCCTTTACCACGATGCTTTGCCGCGCCGGTTGATGTGTGTTCGGTTGGATGCAAGACACGTTCAATCGGACATATTTAGTTGAATATGATTGTCTTTATGTTTGTATGCATGATGTGATGTGACGCGCATGGGCTTAGTATGTTGGTCTAAAGGTCATCTCTTTGAGAGATCAAGAGCCCCCAAAAGGCCACCTTTACGGCAGTACTTCACCGCGCCCCCTTTATTTTGTTGTTTATGTATTGCGTCCCATTTCATGCATCAGGTCTGTTCCCGTTTGAACGCGTTTACGAACGCAACTCGAACGCGCATGCATTTTTGCCTTATCATGCATCAGGTCTCATTTCCGTTCGAACGCGTTCACGAACGCCATACGAACGTGAACATCTGTTTCATTTCCGTTCGAACGCGTTATCAAACGCCATACGAACGCGAGCATTCTGTTCATTTCTGTTCGAACGCGTTATCAAACGCCATACGAACGCGAACCTTCTGTTTACCGTTCGAACGCGTTTACGAACGCTACACGAACGCGCACACACTGAACTGAGTCTGTCTTATCATATTCATGCATAATTGCCTCTTGGTTGATCTTTCTTGTGTTATATAGCCAACCGTATTATTTTTATCCTGCATTTATCCATTCTATGTGTTCTTGGGATTGTATTCAAGCATGATTAGGCTGTTAGCATGTTATTTGGTTAATAGGTTCATGAGATAGTACTCAAGCATGATTATGTTGTTCTTAGTTTTCCATATCATAGGATTGAAAAATATGTCATGAGATTGCCATGTGATGTTGCATGTTGTGTGAACTTGTTGATGTATGCATATGAATTTAGAAGCATGATATTTTTGGAAATAAATGTTATTTAAGCCTGGTTAAATTATTACATAAATCCTTTTATTACAAGTGACATAAGTAAGGGACCATTCCGAACCCAACGGTTTGAGGTCTTCCCTTGCGAGGGGTGAGTGCGGCCTTAAATCTCATTTTCCGGTTCACACCGGGTTGGCAACTCCATTACTCTCGGTTTAGTTTAGTCCCCCGTGGCTACTCCGTATTCCCAACTAGGCCGCGAGCCTAGGACAGAAAAGTGTCGCCCATGTTCTGTATTCCCACCCCCCCGTGGCTACTCCGTACTCCCAACTAGGCCGCGAGCCTAGGACAGAAAAGCGTCGCCCAGATTTTCTGTGTTCCCACAGTCTGGCGACTCCACTGGGGATAGAGAATTGGCCCCGAAATATTGTCTTGTGATGTTTGGATTTATGTTTTAATTGACCGTGTCTATAGTGGATAAAGTGAGGGTTTAATCAAAGGCATTTTAAGGCTAGGTAATGGTTTGGTTGTGTCTTCCTTCATTCACTACCTTTCTAGAAGGAAAAGCTGTGAAGGCACCTAGATAGCCATCTACTTGTAGCCTATTGTGATGGACTAATTTGGAGGACTCATTGTTTTTCCTGACAACAAGCGATAAGAGCCTAAGAGGCTTGGGTATTTAAGTGAGCCTCGCTCCACCTTCCCTCTGGGGGATCTACAACGGGAAATCCATTTGACAGTCCGTCACACACCATAGCTCATTGGCATGTACCTTAGTGTATAAAAAAGGGTGCGCTCACTTGGTTGCTCGAACCCTTGAGTGGGGAGACCTAGTTGTGGGCCATCCTTCGCCGGTGAGAGCCTTTGTCTATACTCTTGCTAACCCACCCATAGACCGGGTTGGCTAAAGTAACAATTATTTCCTTGAATATGTGCTTGTGGACCATCCTCATTTGGATGCAGTTGGACTATTGTCAGAAATGCGGGCTTGCTGGGCCATTTAACCGGGGCAAGTTCACACCTTATGACTATTAGGCCAAAAGCTTCTGAAATGTTGATGGGCCACTTTGTAAAAATTATTATGTCATCATCTTTCTTTTATGCTTGTGTTTGGGAACATCGTTGTTTGGATCCATTTGGACCATTTATCATGGGACATGGGCTTGTTGGGCCATTACACATCTTATGACGATTGGGCCAAAAGGCTTCTAAATAACAATGGGCCATTTTATGATCGTGTTCGGAATATTATCATTTGGATTTAGTTGGGCTCTTTGCCATAAGACATGAACTCGTTGGGCCATTTAAACTGGGAAGGGTTCACTCTTATGACAGTTGTCCCAAAAGCTTCTAAAATGATAATAGGCCGATTTTTTGTTGAGAATTTTTTGATTTAATATATGTTATATACTTCTTATGCACATCATGCATACATATACCTTGTTGACATCCTCTGTGTCTTAAAAAAGGACACCATAGATACCGTTTGGGTTAGGGAATGAACCAGACTCACTAAAAGAACAAGTATGAGTGAATCCGATAATGAGGTGTCCCGTATGGATCAGTTAGAGAACGGTCTCGCCAAGATCACTGAACAGATGCAGGCTTTGACTACTGCTATGGCTGGTATAGCTGGGTCTCGTGCCGGGGTTAATTCTGGGGATGTGAGGCAAGAGGAATCTCCGAACAGATTGGGGGATGATAACCCCCGCTTTTGATGATGATATGGCAGAGTACGCAGCAGGCAGAGTATCTGGGTCTCAGGCAGAGTTACAGAAACTCCGGGATCAGCTTGAGTCGGTTACCCGCAAGATGAGGGGTAAGAATGAGGATTTGCTGGATTATGACACACTGACTTTTGAGGAAAAGTTGCCGGCACAGTTTAAAATGCCCGACATGGCCAAGTTTAGTGGGAACGGAGACCCGAGGGTCCATCTACAGCAATATGTCTCAGTCATGAGTTCAATGGGCCTATCACAGCGCCAAGTCCAAAAGATGTTTGGGATGTCACTCGAGGGGGCACCTGTGGTTTGGTATCATAGCCTTGAGAAGAAGGTTAAGGAAGATTGGAAGGAACTAGCTGATGCTTTTCTGAAGCAGTATGTTACAGACTTAGAAATTGACTTGTCACTCCGTGATTTGGAGAACACTAAGCAGAAGCCAGAGGAAAGTTTCAAAGAGTATGTGGATCGCTGGAGAAGCCAGCTTTTGAAAATGCAGACTCGGCCCTCAGAGAATGACCAAATCAAAATGATCATCAAGGGCACCAAGCCCTCTATTTATAGTAAGCTGAGGAGGATGACTTCGATGATTTCTGATTTTCGACAGTTGAGGGAAACTGTCATGGATATTGAGGAAGAAGAGGCTGAAAATAGAAAGTTTTATGGCCATAATAGAAGAACTTTTGGGGGGCCTTCTGAGACCAAGCCCGCTACTGCCGAGGTCGCTACCGTCAAGAACAGGCGATTCTCCAATCTTGGTAGGCCTTTGTCAAATGTATTTGAAAAGCTGAAAATGCAAGGACTCCTAAAACCTTTGGAACCTAGGCCATTTCGAACCCTGTGCCACCATACCTCAACCTAAACCAGTATTGTCACTTCCATCAAGAAAAAGGCCATGACACCGACAACTGTACCCGCCTTAGGCATGAGGTCCAGAACCTCATTGACTCCCATAAAATACCCAATCCAGAAAAAGAACAACCCAACACACACATGAACCCTCAACCATAAAGCCACTCAACCACCCAGGTTTCTTGCATTAAGATAAGGGATAACAGTGAAGAACCATAGGCCAAAGAAGAAAGCAATACTCCGATTAATGAAGTTATTCCTCCTAGTTTATTTGATCCTGCATTTTTAAAAAAAAAAAAAAAGACATTGATTTTGTCTATTTGTTCGAACCATTTTCTTAAATGATAATAAAGACGTCAATTTCGCTGAATCTCTTCCGCAATATGAGTACATTTGAGAAAAGCATTCAACCGAGGTACTATGAAATTCAGTGATGTTTAGAACATGGGAAATCCTCAAATAAGCAAGCAGGGGGGCAGTGAGAGTATCAGACTTGGAAGGGAATTAGTTCACCAAGCCGATCAGCGTAGACAGATTAAAGCGGTGGCTTGCCTGAGGAAAGGAAGACTGAGCAGTCACCAAGAGAATTGGCAGAAGACCTAACCCGACGGGATAGGAACATTCATGCATGCATACACGTAACACATTTTGCATCCTTTTGTGTTTGTTTTATTTTGTGTTCACAGGTGTTAAAGAATAAGAAAAGCGGCAAAGAACAAGCTAATCAGAAATGGTAAAAAGCGCAGTATCGGATTCAGGTAATGATTCCAGGGTTGAGGCCCATTTGAGTTTGAGTTTCGGGGATGACACTCTGGGGGCGAGGCCCACATTGGTTCAGCATCGGTTTCTGCCGGGTATGGCACTCTGGGGGCGAGGCCCACATTAGCATCAAAATCAGTCTGGGGGCGAGGCCCATATTAGTATCGGTCTGGGGGTGAGGCCCATATCAGTATCAGTTTAGGGCCGAGGCCCACATCAGTATCAGATCGGGGATAAAGCCCACATACAGCACAGTTCGGGAATACAGCCCAAGAGAATAAGGCTCTCTCTCAGCACGGTTTGGGAATACAGCCCAGGAGAATAAAGCTCTCTCTCAGTACATTCCGGGAATACATCCCAGAGGAATAAAGCTCTATCGTAACATAGCTCGGGAACAAAGTCTATGGGAATAAAGCCCACTTTCAAAGCAATTCGGGAACAAGGCCCAGGGGAATAAAGCTCACATCTAACACAATTGGGGAACAAAGCCCACAGTCAGCTCAGATCAGAGAATAAAGCCCACATCTAACACAATTGGGGAACAAAGCCCACAGTCAGCTCAGATCAAGGAATAAAGCCCACATCTAACACAATTGGGGAACAAAGCCCACAGTCAGCTCAGATCAAGGAATAAAGCCCACATCCGACACAGTTCGGGAATAAAGCCCACAGTCAGCTCAGATCAAGGAATAAAGCCCACGTTCAACACAGTTCGGGAATAAAGCCCACAGTCGGCTCAGATCAAGGGAATATAGCCACATCTCAATGCAGTTCGGGAATAAAGCCTACAGTCCAAACATTAGGGGAATATAGCCTTATCTCTCAACAGTTCGGGAACAAAGCCCAGGGGAAAGAAAGCCTCATATCAGTATAGTTTGAGAACAAAGCTCAAGGGGAAGAAAGCCTCATGTCAGTACAGTTCGGGAATAAAGCTCGGGAGGAATAAAGCATCATCTCAACAGTTCGGGAATAAAGCTCGGGAGGAATAAAGCCTCATCTCAACATAGTTCGAGAATGAACAAGCCGGGAATGGCAATCCAAGAATGGAGCAGAGTTCAAGAATGAACAAGCCGGGAATGGCACTCCAAGAATGGAAGCACGGTTCGGGAATGGACCAACTTACAGTAACAGTTTGGGGAGGATGGACACCTTACGGTAACGGTTCGGGAATGGACCACATCACAACACGGTTCAGGAATGAACCAGGGGTCGCAGCACCTCACCACCAAATCAACTCAACTCAACACATGGTAAGTCAAGCGGGAGCTGGCGAGCCAGGTAAGTGAAAATGCATTGCATAAACTTTGATAGGATTGTCACTGTTGCACATTACACAAGTCCCATCAAAGTGGGGGCGACTGTAGGCACTGCATTTTTACACATAAGTCCCTATGATGAGTCTCATTTTGGAGACACTACCTTTTAAGTCACGGAGGTCACGGGAAACGGACATCGGAAGGGGAAATTCAGAATAAACAAGGTTCACTGTTTTCGTTAGTGCTGCGTTCGTGTTTACGTTCGAACGTCAAACGGATTGTGGGCGTTCGTGTCGCGTTCGAGGAAGCGTTCAAACGGTGTCGGTAATTCTGGTTTTGCTGCTAGCCTCACATCCAGCCCAATTAGCCCCCCAAAGCCCATAAAACACATCCCAAATTAAATAAATAAATATTAATTTAAACATTAAACATTAAATAAAAATATTTAAACCATTTACCAATTAAATAAAGCATTTACCAAACTTAAACTAAAATCATGCCTAATTTAAATAATTTGAATATATTATATACTAAAACTAAAAAGAAGATATACCTAATTAAAATCTATCCTAACCAATTAAAGCCAATCATATATTTGACTTCCTAATCTAATAAGATAATTACCAATCTAAAATATTGTATTCCTAAACCAAACCAAATCAAATCCCTTGCTTTCCTTGTCCAACACCAAATCAAATCCCTCTTTAATTAGCCAAATCCCTTCCTTGTCAAGCCTAACCCTTTGCCTATAAAAAGAACCTTTCACCAACCTTCTCAACCCTAGTCCCTAGCTCATACACAACACACAGAAAAATTACAGGAAGAACACACCCAAAAACAGTAAGCAAAAGATAAAGAGGAAACGGCAGCGAAACCACAAGGAAACAGTAGCAAAAGACGGAGAACGACGACTCAAAACAGTAAGACAACGAACGAGAACAGTGAACCAGTGAACCGGGAGAGTTGCGGAGCATCCACCCTTCCGACGATCGTGTACCGTACATCCGAGAGGTGATTTAAAAGGTTAGACCTGAGGGCACTTTTTCATTGGTTTATATTCGTTTTTTTTATCATTGAATTCTATTCGCATGAGAGTCGTTTATGGATGCATAATGTGGCTTGAATGAAATGGAAGAGTGTCGTCTCTTGTGGTATATAGGATGGAAACCCAGACGTAAATTCCGTAGCCGAATCCGAATGGATGGTAGTGCGGTCTGTACTTGGGATACAACTCCACGTACCACTTGAGTAAACGGCATCTTCTCTTGTTTTGTGTTGCTTTCATTTATTTATTTTTCGTCACCTAAATTCTGCATGTTGCTTATTTATGCATGGTTCAATCGAGCGCATAGGCTTAGTAAGTGGAATGAAAGATCCCCTATGGGGAGGGGTTAAAGCCCTTTACCACGATGCTTTGCCGCGCCGGTTGATGTGTGTTCGGTTGGATGCAAGACACGTTCAATCGGACATACTTAGTTGAATATGATTGTCTTTATGTTTGTATGCATGATGTGATGTGACGCGCATGGGCTTAGTATGTTGGTCTAAAGGTCCTCTCTTTGAGAGATCAAGAGCCCCCAAAAGGCCACACATTTACGGCAGTACTTCGCCACGCCCCTTTATTTGTTGTTTATGTATTGCGTCCCATTTCATGCATCAGGTCTGTTCCCGTTCGAACGCTTTACGAACGCAACTCGAACGCGCATGTATTTTTGCCTTATCATGCATCAGGTCTCATTTCCGTTCGAACGCGTTCACGAACGCCATACGAACGTGAACATTCTGTTTCATTTCCGTTCGAACGCGTTATCAAACGCCATACGAACGCGAGCATTCTGTTTCATTTCCGTTCGAACGCGTTATCAAACGCCACACGAACGCGAACCTTCTGTTTACCGTTCGAACGCGTCTGCGAACGCTATACGAACGCGCGCACACTGAACTGAGTCTGTCTTATCATATTCATGCATAATTGCCTCTTGGTTGATCTTTCTTGTGTTATATAGCCAACCATATTATTTGTATCCCTGCATTTATCTATTCTATGTGTTCTCGGGATTGTATTCAAGCATGATTAGGCTGTTAGCATGTTATTTGGTTAATAGGTTCATGAGATAGTACTCAAGCATGATTAGGTTGTTCTTAGTTTTCCATATTATATGATTGAAATATGTTCATGAGATTGCCATGTGATGTTGCATGTTGTGATGAACTTGTTGATGTATGCATACGAATTTAGAAGCATGATATTTTTGGAAATAAATGTTATTTAAGCCTGGTTAAATTATTACATAAA
The DNA here is from genome assembly GCA_019454045.1 of Zanthoxylum bungeanum. NCBI lineage: Eukaryota > Viridiplantae > Streptophyta > Magnoliopsida > Sapindales > Rutaceae > Zanthoxylum > Zanthoxylum bungeanum. The sequence continues at coordinate 39,741 of SKCR01024812.1, forward strand.
TCCTTTTATTACAAGTGACATAAGTAAGGGACCATTCCGAACCCAACGGTTTGAGGTCTTCCCTTGCGAGGGGTGAGTGCGGCCTTAAATCTCATTTTCCCGGTTCACACCGGGTGGCGACTCCATTACTCTCCGGTTTAGTCCCCCGTGGCTACTCCGTACTCCCAACTAGGCCGCGAGCCTAGGACAGAAAAGCGTCGCCCAGATTTTCTGTGTTCCCACAGTAGACAAATGTGATTAGTCACACCTAATTATACATATTTGGACAAATTAGATTAAGCCCACATAAAAGTTGATTAGAATTTTTCTTAATTAAAAATTGCATAAGTTTTGCTATAAAAGGCAAGCTTGAGTAAGTTTTTAATAAAGGCAAAAACAAGAAAAAACAAGCATTAAGTAAAAGAAAAAAAAAATATTAGCCTAAGTAAAGTTTTTGTGGGAGAAGCTTTGAAAGTTCTCTACAATAATAAGGAGAAGAAGACTGGATCTTCGAATCAAGTTTGCTAGCTTTGTAAGTTCTCTACAACAAAAGGAGAAGAATATTGGATCTTCGTATCAAGCTTGCTAGCTTTGGAAGTTTTTACAACATTTCAACAAGCTGAAAAAGATTAGATATTGGAATCAAGTTTGTTAGATAAGTTTGATCTTCTCTAAAGCTATGTTTTCATTAGTGAGTTGTTATCATTAATGAAACATATAGTGATGTATTATGTATTGGATACATTATAACATAGCTTGATGTTGAAATTAGGCTAATGAATTATGTATTGATGCTTTGGAAGCATAAACACAATATGCTTGTGATTGGGTCAAAATGTTATGTTGGACATAAACATAAAATTAGAGTTTGGAACTCTATATAATAACTTGGAGCTATGACTACCATTCTAGAATCACTTGACCACATTTGAGTGACCTAAAATTGTTCATGAGTCATTTCATTGTGGGATTCTATTTTGATTTGTATTTTGAATCTCATATATATATATATATATATATATATATATATATATATTATATGAGTTGTTGTCAAATAAATGTTGAAGTTGGTTTTGAAATTAAAATTATTTTGGGTGATTTTTAAAATATGTTTAAGTTTTTTGAAAATAAAAAATTTAAAAGCATCAATAATTGCATGCAATTGCATGAGCGCGCATGCGTGCGTTTGGCACGTGCGATACGCGCAGAATCTGATTTTTTCTCTCGTTAAGTTTTTTTCAGACTCCGATTCATTCTCAAATTTTTCCTATACATTTCTAATGGAATATAGTATTCCATTAAATTAATTAAAAATACACTCATGTTTGATGTTCCCGGGTTAGACTCACTTCCGCTGCGCTGGGCACCAATCTGATCCTATGGGTCTTACAACCGCCTCAATACCATAAATTTTTCTCCTATCTTCAAACCCTACAACCTTTTATTTTCTTAATTAACATATTATAAGGTAAATTTCGTGGAGCTGTTCGTTGAATTTTAAAGATTACAATATGGAAGAAAAATATATGTGAGTTCTTATTTTTTATTTTTTGATTGATGGAAATTATTAATTTAAAAAAAAAAAACATATATTTATTCTTTTGAATATTTTTGTTATTTTCTTTTTTGCACTTTCTGCCAAACCTAAAACCTATTGATCAATGGATTAATGTTTGATTGTTTAATATATTTAAATTTATAAGATAATCACATCTTACAAATTTGGTGTAGCATTCATACTGTTAGGTTTAGTATAATTTGGTGTTCAAATAACTAAAATAATTTATAAAATAATATAAGAATAAATAGTGTATTTGTTAATAAAATGAAATGTAAATAAAAATACTAATGGAATGAGAGAGATAGAGGAAGAAGAATTAAAAGAGTTTTGTTAGTATACTAAGCATTTTCATGAGTGTATAAAGTAAACAAAATTAATTAATATAAATTATTTAAGTGAGTGTGATTTTGGTATATTGAATAGTGTACAAAGTAATAATCAAAATTTTAAAATTAACACATGAGTGTACTTAGTAATATAGTATCCAAGTAAATATATTCGTATTGTCTCAGTACTAAAGTGAAGAGTCGAAATCTCCTAATATGTGTTGTGTAAATAGATTTTCATTTTACTTGGGAGCAAGTATCTCATTTACCCCAATGAGCGTGACTTGGTGGTGTAGGGTTCAGGATCTGGCCTCCAGGTTCTGAGTTTGAATTAAGGGGGTGTGTTTCTTGTAGGAGCATGAGATAGCCGAGGGTTTTACCTGCTTCGTTTAAGCCCGAGTGGGGTGGATCGACATTACCTATTTTCGATATTTTGCTTATATCTCTATATCCTCTTTGTGCCCTAATAATTATTTGAGGGGACGGTGTGAGAATTCTCAAAGAATTAAAGGGGATCATGCGAGGGCTTGAACACCCGAATATCTGTTAATTTTATTAGAAAATAAAATAAAATCATTCAAAATCTCTGAAAAATTTTCAAAACAAAAACTCCATTTAAGTGGTTCTCTCTATTATATATTATATATGTTGATGATAGTTTTTCACCCCGATGAGCTTCAAATATCGAGAAGGGTTAGAATGGGGTGTATACTTGGCCAAGAGAAGCTGATGTCAGACATAAGGGCCCGACCCTATTATACGGAGGAGTTCTCCCGATGCCAGAGCCTGCTGATGATGAAGCAAGTTGAGATACCGACCCGACCTAAAAAAGAAGTGCATGATTTAGCGGCAATTGAATATTTATAGAAACCGGCCCGAGTAGTCTATGCTACCGACCCGACCTGGTGGAGGAAGTTTGAGAAAGTTTGACCAAGTATCATTCATCTCGATATACTGATCCGAGGAACGAATATGGGATCACATGCCGACCAATACTGAAGCCATATGGCGTATGCCCTACTTGGAAGCTTGGGTTTCTAGAAGGCTGATGTGACATGAGTTGGTCAACGACTCTCCTTGAGAATAGACATTGTCAGACAGAACATTACCAGAGTAGTTGAACCGCAGATTATCACATCGACAAAGTGTGTAGCAGTGGCTAAAAGGTTGAAGTGATGAGTTTCTGCTAACATGGGGTAGTTGAGCTAGGTGTCAGTACGACTATTTGTTAGTGGTTGGGGAAAATAAACATGGGGCAAGGATGATCTGATGATGACGGCTGACTTCATGGATTGGTGGAAAAACATATTTTGGAGCCTATATAAAAGGGGGATGAATATTCAGATTCAAACGTTAGTATTTTTTCCGCATCTCACAACTTGTAAAATAGCCGAGAGCTTCTAAACTAGTGATAGAAAGAGAAAATTGATCGATTTCCGATCACTTGAGAAATTTATATCGGACTTGATGGTGTATGACTCAGGATTTGGCTAATACAATTATGAAAACAGTGGTATTGGTTATAGCCTACAGATATCGTCTGGTGAGTTGTAGGAGTAATGAAAATAGTGCTATTGGTGTAAGTATTAACAAGAGCGGTGGTAATAGAAATGGTGGCAACAATAGTATTTCAAATAGTGGTAATTAATTCTCTCCAAGAAGGTTTATTAATATTATTTTCAATTAATGATTAACAAGACCCATGTTGAAGGAGTTTTGACTTTTTATGTTAATTATTCTATTGTATAATCTTTAATTAATCTAGTGTGAAAACAAAAGGAGTGATGTTTAGGAAAGTTGACATCGACCTTCGGTTTTTATATGCTTTTTTTTTTTTTTTTTTTTGTAATTTTCCGTGGACAAATTCAGTATTTCACTTGTAATTACTAAATAGTGGCCAAATCGATTTCATAAATAATTTCTTGACGGAATCCAAATAAAATGATATTTTTTAGTAATTTTTGGACGGACATGTGAAAAAGTTTTACAATAATTTTATACTTTCACTTATTTTATGATGGAAACGATATAATATTCATTTTTTAAATATTTGGATATTTTCTATTTGTATTCATTGTTATTACAGTTAAAATTTTCAACTAAAAACTAATAAATTTACATAATATAAAATTAAAAAATGGGGAATTGAGAGAGAATTGTGATTGCACCTATTTCTTGTCTCTTTTGCTAATAATAAATGAGTATTAAATAATTTATGTACTTATTTCCGATATTTAAAAAAAAAAAAAAAAAGGAAAGAAGAGGAATAATTGCGGTGAATCCCCTGCTTGAACATATTAAAGTTAGGTTTAATATTACAATAGATTTTTGTACAATCGCTCGAACAACTTTATTCACAAATCAAAAGCCAGTTAAGCACTTTCAATTACTCACTTCAATTTTTTGAAAATTATAAAGACATTAGGTGCTCATGCATATTCAGAGTTACCTGAACATGAGTCTCAAGAAATTCCTAATTTCTTAAAATAATTTCATTTATTTAATTGTAAAGTCATCGGAATTAGATCATTATGTTTTATTTTTTGCTCTTTTCTATTGAATAAATCATTGAATTTCCTAAAATAAAAAACCTAAATTTTTGTTTACAATTCCCTTTTTTAGTTAAATTTTCAACACAGAAACTACATTTTTCAACTTATTTAGAATTTTCGATTCCATGTGTTTTCATTTTGGTATCTGCAATAAAATTTTCGTGTTTTGCCTATGCCTGAGCATGAAATGTTTTAGGAATTTCAACTTAAAATTATATCCTGTCGTGTGAAAAAGAAACGAGTTTATGGGACGAAGAAAGAATATAGCTGGGAGATATGAGAATCAAGAGGATAGAGAGAGAAAAAAAAAAGAGTAAAAAAAAAAAAATAGTGAGATATTGATTAAATATGGAATTTTGATTTGAATCCAATATTGAGTTGAGATATGTTTAATATTTTCATAATTTTCTGCTATTAAGAATAATTTTGAGGACAGTTCAGACTGCGGGTTGTATCCCAAAAATAAGAAAAGAATGTATTATGAAATTTGTTTTTGCAGCACATATATAATATAAGAGTAACACGGTTAAGGAAAAAAAATTTATTACAAGAAAGGGAACAGATGAGAGAAATAACAATAAAAGAAATGTTGAAAACAATGAATATTGGCGGAAAAAATCTTAGAATTTAATGTGTATAATTTAATGGTCCATGTGGTTTGATTGTGTAGGATTTATGATTTCATTTTAAAGTTTTGTATTCGAATTCAGGGAGAGCATTTTTTATAAGAGATTGAAACAATCGAGAATTTTATCTATTACATTTAAGTCCGAAAAAAATAATTTAATAACGAAATTTTCAACCATTCAAAAAAAATAAATTTAATGTTCCATATCATATCAGTCGGTCTTTTTTGGACGGGTTGTGTATCGGCAAATGGAAAAAGTTACAATTATTAAAAGATGAGAGGGAGAAAAAAGAACGGTTACCTTTTTTAATGTGAGCATTAAATGAAAAACACATATTTTCAATGTCCTTATTTATAGGCATGTTCTTGTTGCATGAATTTATTTATGCTTGTATTTAATCCTAATTTCAATGGTTGATGTCACCAATTTAAGCCCCTTAGTATTTGTCATATAATATGGAAATTATTTATTAATCTACGTGTTCATTAATTCCCTTATTGATTTTTTGGAATGAATAAATTATCTTAAGGTTATATTACTTTGAATATTAATATTTGACACTATAAGAAAATGATTTTTTTACCGTCGTCAGAGGTCGACACTAAAAGAGAAAAAAATCGACACTAAAAGTTTTGACATCGAAATGTGACAACACAAAAAATGGACGTTAAAAACTAGTCACGGAAAGGTTTTAGCGTCGATATTTTTGTTGTCGACGACGATAAATCTATTTAAAATTATTTTTAAAAAATAAAATATTATTAAAGAATATATAATTATCAATAATTACATTTAGCATTGTCATCATGGGTGGGGCCCATATCTAGACCTAGTATCATCCAATAGTGGGCATAGCCTAATCCCACACAATCCATATTTATAATTCTACAAATTCATATAATTTATGTGACTCGAATTCTTGATTTCAAGAATTTCAGGTGTAGCCTAATTATCATTAGGCTATGAGTTGTTTATTAATTATTATTGTAAGATGTAAAGAATAATACATATAGTATTATAATTATTATTATTCTGAATATTATTATTTATGATTAATATTATTGATAAGTAATTATTATTATTATTATTATTATTATTATAGTATTCTGAATATTATTATTATTATTATTATTATTATTATTATTATTATTATTATTATATTATTATTATTATTATTATTATTATTATTATTATTATTATTATTATTACTACTACTACTATTACTATTATTGTATTCTGAATATTATTATTATAGTAATTATTATTTTTGACAATGTATCATATTTAGAGTCGTCTTTTAGTAGTCGATGCTAAAAACCTTAAGAAAGTGCGTTGGTGACGATAAATATTGTAATTTTAGCGTCGTCTTTCATGTTGACGCTAAGTTATACATTTAGCGACGATTTACCTGCCGATGCTAAATCTTTGGACGTTAAAGATCTTTTTTCTTGTAATGTGAAGACATGTAGCAAATCATAATAGAGTAGGGAACATGGTAATTACAAGTGTGTGCGATAAAAGTGAGATAGAGAAAAAGTGCTGGGTACCTTCAATTTGTTGGGTTTGACATTTATGAAGTCTAACAGAATCCTATGTTTTTCTCTAGACGTTCTTTGTAATCTGGGACTATACAAATGTGTATTTTTTGTTAGGATCGTCCATTCCAGTTTACGTGTGCAGTTTAATTGCTAATCAAAGTGTAAAATGATGTATGCTTATGTTCTAATTGTCTTAGTAGGTAATCAATTCTTTCAACCCACCTCGTTATCTTTCAGTTATTTGGCTTATATAGGGTCATATGTATATAGGTCTCACCTTTTTAACTGACACTTGTCCATAACTAGTGTGTTTTTGTAGATGCAGGGTGTATATTTGTCATGATACATGTTCTAATATGACATTAGGTGTAATCAGACCTATTATTATACATGATAAACCCTGCTTGCATGCTAAGATAAGTGTATTTTCATTAAAATACACTAATCTATGATAAATGTATGTGACTTCATGTTCTCCGAGGTACTCCGAAGTATCCACATTGAGGTCGGAGTATTGTCGGTACACTTAGAGGATTTATGTAGTGAACCTTATCCGAAATAGGCCCAAGTCGAACTGGATTTAATTCAGAGTTCCTTCACTCCGGAATGATATGATTTCGGAGTGACATTGCTCCGGAGTTGGGGCTGGGTTATCTCCGGGGTCGTCGAGCTTTCGAAAGTAACTTATGACTCATTCTCTCTTACTAGTACAATGGTACAATGACAAATGTTTCTCTCCTAACGGTCTGTTCACAATAGTTCTACTGATGAGGCATGTTGATGAAATTTCAACTTCATATCAACATTTGCCCCTGATGGCAGTGCTATTTCTTAGCACCTACAACAAGTATCAAATCATTTACTATAAAATTATATGAGATCAATAGCCTAAAATTTATGTCAAAATTTTAAATTTAAAAAATATATACACACACAATAACGTTAAATCTTATTTTACAACAAACACATGATAACAATATTTAGGATCTTATCCAATTTGATTCTAATTCAAGCTAAAATAAAAATTGTTAACTCAAATAAATTGTATAAATAACCATCTAATCATTAGTTGAGTCGGTTGATACTTCCCCCCTCATCATTGAGGTTTCCTATTTAGCACTTTAGATCCCGACAAGTATATTAGTTCTGTTGGGAAGCGGCCGCGAGTGCACATCGGAAAATCAAAATTATTATGCCGTTTTCCATTTGCCCAATACCCATTTGTTTTTATTATTCTACAAGCCTAGACATGTTACTATATATTCTAAGCATAAAACTCATAAGACATGCAAAGAACATAAACATAAACATGCTAACTATCATAAGAACTCTAATTAAAATAAAGAAAGAAAAAGACTTACTTGAACCGTAGATTCCTCCAGTCCTCCCTCCAATCTACAAGCTTTTCTTGAACTCAGCAAGCTCTTCCACCTTCCAAAGAGCCACCCAAGTGTGTGGCCTCCAAAGATGCACACACCAAAGCCAAAACTCAACGGCAAGACTACGCCTTGAGTGCACGGGTATTTTGCCATTGGTGCTAGCCTAGGCAAATACCTCAAAACTTTTAACTCGAGGTTCCTCTAGTCAATTAAACTTAAGGATCCTCAAAATCAGTGGCTTCCTCTTAAACTTTAGAGTTGCTCACTTATATAAACCCAATATATGAAAGGTTTTAGTGTAGCAAATTTGTGAAGAATTCTTTGGGTTTATATAGTGCTCCAAAGACAACAAAATTAATTAAGAATCCGATGTGGGATAAAAGCTAATTTAATCTTAGCCATTGGATCTTAATTTAGCGGTTTAATGAGATTATAAAACCCTAATAAGAGTTTGGGCCGAATTGGAATTCAAAACAAATAAAAAGTTTTTTTACTATTCATGTGAATAATAATTTTTTTTAATTCCAATTCCCAAAGTGCCCCTATCATCATTCACCAATCCTTAAGCCACTATGAAACCTCATAAATGATTTGTTCAATAATTAAACATATTGAACCATTTATGAACAATTCCTTCAGCAATCATATATGTTGTTATATTTGTACTGTGCACTATTAACCATTGATTTTGACTTTGTTGTGTGGACCTTTTGGGTTCCCTTCAAGTTGGACATGAAATAAATCGTGATAATTTAATCGAACATAAATTATCCTCCGATCAGATGGTCGTTCGATTTCAATGACCAAGGTTGACATCTAGCAACATGCCAAGGCCCCCAAATGAGAAGGAAATATATATATACCCATTATGTATGCGATTTACATATAATACGGTCTCTCGCCTCACCGTATCCCCACCTATTGACCTAGGGTACGGAAAGTGTATACCCATATGGTCAAAGGTATGTTGTTGATAGTGTCATGAATCGTGCTAACCCAAGAATCTCACATGATTCTTCCGCTGTGGCCACAGTCTCAAGCATTGATCACACATATCAACCCGCGAACTTGAATACTACTCTTATAAGAAAATATTATCCGAGAGAGTGGCGATTCTCTGTTGTATCTTTACAAACTTCATGTGTTTCAACAAATGACCCAATCATACCCTTATGACTGGATCTTTTAAACCGGGGAAGGAGAATGTCAAAGTTATTTGATCCACACATAAGATTGTAAAGACCTCAAGTCTAAGGACTGGTCATATAATCGATACATGAAAGTTCTCACAGACACATGGGATAAACACTCCATATGAAAACTTTCGGCGGTCAGTTCGATGGACACGAGCAACTCATGCATCCATGTGATACACCAAGTGGACGGATCTCCGCTAGTAGTCTATGAGATCGGATACCCCACTTAAGGGCGGATCATATCATCATGTTAGTCTCCCCGCTTTGTGAACGCCCAGATTATTCACAAAACTATGACTAGGATCATTTAAGAGTAATGATTCTCATAAGGCGTGGAATCCATCGTCTTATTACTCCAATGACTTTATTACAGTGTTGATGATTCATATAAGTTATGTAAGACACGTATAATAAAGATTGTCATTTTATTAATTAATGAAAATATTACAAATACATGTACATATAGCCCATCAACAAGTATATCCCTAACAAGTTCATCCCAAGGGGTGTGACTTGGTGGTATAAGTTTTAAAATTTAGTTATTCAAGTCCTAAGTTCGATTCTATGAGGTGCACTTATTGTAAGAATCTAGGGTAGCCGGAGATTTTACTTACTTCGTTTAAGCCCAGATCAGGTGGTTGACGACGATATTTTCAACATTTAAAAAAATTAATTGGTATTTATAATATTTATATTGCTAATATTAAAAAAGATATTGATCCAATATTTAATTTACTTGCCACTATCTTTTTTCTTACAGACGTGTATTAGGCTGAGCACCGATTTCGATTGAAACCGGATCAGTTTTTTGGATTTGGAACCGAATCGGTTTCGGTTCCAAAATGAAAGAACCTAATTTAAACGGTCTGGTTTCGGTTCTTTGATGGACGAAACTGGAATCGGAATCAGAACATGTTTTGGGATCGGAATCTGTTTTGGGAACCGAATTTCGGAACCAGAACATGTTTTGTGAACCGAATTTAGACCAATTTCGGAACCAAATTAAAACCCAATTGAAACTCAATTTCATAACCAGATTTAAAATCCAATTTCATAACCCAAACTAAAGCCATATTTAAACTCAATTTCATAATCAATTTTAAAACTCAATTTTATAACCCAAATTAAAACTCAATTTAAACCCAATTCAAACTCAAGCACTTTCTACAAGAATATTATGTATTGAATCAAAAATATTATGCAATATGTAATTTTATTTATGTATGGACAGTTGCCAAAAATATTATGTAAAATTCAAGTATGAGAAATAATTGTATTTTCAAAATTTGACAATAAAAAATAAATAGGGTAAATGAGAATCGGACCGGAACCGAATTGGAACCGATTAAATCGGGTACTATATTTAATTGGGTAGGTTTCGGTTCCACGTGGAACAAATTAGAACCGATTAATATGATACCATATTTAATTGGGTAGGTTCTGGTTCCACTCGGAAACGAATTAGAATCGATTATTAGGGTGCCCTTTAATTGGATAGGTTCTGGTTCCACGCGGAATCAAATTGGAACCGATTAATAGGATACCCTATTTAATTGGGTAGGTTCCGTTTCGACGCGGAACCGAATTAAAAGCGATTAATAGGGTACCCTTTAATTGGGTAGGTTCTAATTCCACTTAATTAAGAATCGATTTTTTTCTGATAAGTTATGGTTCCACGCGGAACCGAATCGAAACTGATTTTATTTATCCTTACTATGGTTGGTTGAAGGATAAATATAAGTTATTTTTGTTCAATTCCAACATATTGTTTTAAAGGGGGATTAAGTTATCCCATAATCCAATGAAATAACTTTGACAAACTTATCTAATTCAATTTCATTTTTTGGGAAAATAATAAATGGGTATAAAAAGTATTGAGATATAATATTATATTATTAAATCCTTATAAAGCTAATATTTTATTACAAAATCTTACATTTGATTATAGTAGTAAAATATTACAACTCTTATAATTAGGAATGGTAGAATGGCCTTGGCTCGGCCTGACCAAGCCCGGCTCAGCCCGTGGGCCCTTTTTAGTGCCCGAGCAAGGCTTAGCAAAAAAGCCCAAGTCCTGTTTTTATTAATAAAAAATAATTTTTTTAATTATATAAATTGATTTTTAATTATAAATACATACATTCATAACTAAATTTTTAAGGTTTAATACTAAAAAAAAAAACTCAAAATATTGAAATGTTTAATTTTTTTTCATTTTTAAATATTAAAAAATTTAAAAAATAATTATCTTTTTTCAAAAATAAAAAATAAAATAAAATGTTATTTTCTAAAAAGTCTGGTTGGAGACTGACCGGCCCATTGCCACTCTTATTTATAATAAAATGTAAAATTTTAAAAAGATATAATAATAAAATATTTCATTCCAATATTTTTTTATATCTATTTATTATTTTTGAATAGTGAAGTGATAATAACCCATTAAAATACAAGACGTACAAAATATAAATCTAAAAAAATGGGCATACCCAACACAAATGTAAAACGTCTAAAAGTGAAAGTAGTGAAGATGTCATGGATGATTTTTTTTCCCCATATGAAATTATGAAATACTCCATTCATGTTACAAGATTATGCATTAGTTTGTTAAATAAAAAAAAAAAGGTCACACAAGCATATCCTTTCAGAATTTCACGCCTATTTCACCTTTCCGGTTGTTTCTCTTCACTCTTCTAATATGCTCTCTTTCTTTAACTATTTATCTGTAATCTCGATCATATTTTGTTGTTGCAGTGCAAGTCTTCAGTTGTTTCTCCCGTGAATGGTAACGGGTAATCTCATCTCTCTCTCTCTTTTTGAATCATTGGAAACTCCGTCGCTAAATCATCCATTCCAGACTTAAGTGTAACAGGTAAACCCAGACTCTTATTAGAAACACACTCCCTGAATTCGAACCCTTCTGAACCCTACACCATCAAATCATCTCCTCGAGGATAGTCTAATCTCACTCTATCTACTACATGCACTCTAGCTTTTCTTTTTTTAATATTATGTTACTGCTACACTGATATTACAATTAAAAATTTATTGAAACCTGTTTTGATACAGTACATCTAAAGTCGAACGCGAAAATCTACATGCATTGTTGATATTTCTGATGTTTGATTTAATTTGAGGCGGGGTAAATCATAGGTATATAAAAAATTGTTATTTATTTTTCGTAAGGTGTCGTTGTACAATGATCTAGACAGCTTATAAGAATTTTTATCTTTTATGTTTTGTTTTTATAGTTTCATTTCACTTGAAGACATTGTTTTCCGACTGCTTATTTAGAGTCCAAATCTTCCGTCTCATTAATTGTGCTTCACTTCGTGCTTCACTAATCAAATTTGTACAACTAATATCTCTCATTAAATGAGAAAACTCTGACTTTAACACTCCACCAATCAAATTATTCTCTTATTTAATGAGAGATATTAGTTGTCCAAATTTAATTGGTGGAGCACGAAATAGAGCACAATTGATGGGACATAAGATTTGGACTCGCTTATTTGTGCCTATGTTTACCCAATGGTTGACTCATCTACTACCTACCATACATGGTAATTTTTTATGGTTTAAGAATTGAAAAAAAAAAAAAAACTTCTGAAATAGTTTCATTGGACTCTGTTTTCAGAAGAGATACTGCTTACACAGAATCCGTAAACAATACTGCAAATATCAGTGCTGAAATTTCTTTTTGAGATACTTGCACACTGTTCTGTGCACAGATTTGTAGAGTGTTTTTTTTTTCTTGATGTTATTATACTTTGAAGTTTGAACTGATTGTCAATGTTTTATCAGGTTTGTTTATGTTGGTGTATCTTGTTGCCACTCCATGCTATAAATGACCAAAAAAATTTATTCAAGGTTTTAGGCAACTATATTGAGGCCTTTTATTCAGACTAATAGTGAAAGATTCATACTCCAGTGAAGATCAGTGAAACTCAATTCAGATATGATGATAGCTGCAGAAAAGCAGGAGAAGTTTTTCATGCCAAATTTCCAAGTTCTGGAAGTGGATGATGGCACTTTGCTTTTGGAGGAAAATAGCACATTAGATAAAGAGACAAAAGAGGAAAGAGAGGTTAAAATTATAAGCAGTAATGTTTCATTGTTTTTTCTGGAAGTGAAGAGGTTTGGTGGCATAGCCGGACCTTTGGTCACTGTCACTTTATCACAATATTTCCTGCTAACAGTATCAGTGATGATGGTGGGTCACCTTGGCGAGCTCTATCTTTCCAGCACTGCCATTGCTATCGCTTTTTGTGGGGTTACTGGCTTCAGTGTTGTGTATGGAATGTCTACTGCGCTGGAAACACTAAATGGGCAGGCCTACGGAGCTCAACAATATCATAAACTTGGAATCCACACTTATACTGCTCTCTTCTGCCTCATTTTAGTTTGTGTTCCTCTGTCTCTCGTGTGGGTTTACATGGGCAGAATATTGAATTTCTTGGGACAAGACCCTCTGATTTCACAAGAAGCTGGCAAATTCACAACCTGCCTTGTTCCTGCGCTCTTTGGTTACGCGGTTCTTCAATCAGCTGTTCGATTCTTTCAAGCTCAAAGTCTGATCAATCCCTTGCTCATAAGCTCCTGCGTTACTTTTTGTTTTCACATAATCTTCTGTTGGGTTCTGGTATTCAAATCCAGACTAGCTAATCTAGGAGCAGCAGTGTCAATTGGTTTGTCATATTGGTTGAATGTGTTTTTACTCATATTATACATGAAGTACTCTTCCACTTGTGCAAAGACTCGTGTTCCAGTATCTATGGAAATTTTCCGAGGAATTGGGCAATTCTTTCGCCTTGCAATTCCTTCTGCTTTTATGATCTGGTAACTTTCTTTCCCTTCTTCTATTTTACTGTTCTGAAAAGTTAATTTCATTGATTTATGTTTTGGATTGTGTTAATGATAAAGCCTTGAATGGTGGGCGTTTGAGCTTCTCACATTGCTGTCTGGGCTTCTTCCAAATCCAAGACTCGAAACTTCGGCGCTGTCTGTATGGTATGTTCTGTCTAATTTCAGATTCCAAATAACATCTTCTAAACTGAAAATGAGAACCTGAATTTGTATTCAACAGCTTTGTAATTGGCTTATTATTATATATTTGTTGAACAGCTTAGCTACAGTCTACACTCTGAATACAATACCAGATGGACTTGGTGCTGCAGCAAGGTTTTGCTTCAACCTGCATACACATCCCTTTATGCATATTGCACTTATCTATTCATAGTTCATATGATTAATTTTTCCTTTTCCTGACATATAGCACTAGAGTTTCAAATGAAATAGGAGCAGGAAACCAGAAAGCAGCTGCTTTAGCTGTTAAAGTTGCCATCTTTCTCGCAGTCTCAGAGTCTATTATAGTAATGGCGAGCTTGTTTACCAGTCGGCATGTTTTTGGTTATGTTTTTAGCAACACAAAGGAAGTTGTGGACCACGTCACAACCATGGCTCCTCTGTTATGTTTATCAGTTATACTGGACAGCTTGAAAACTGTACTCTCTGGTTAGTTACTGTCCTTCCTCATCACTTCTTACTGGTAATAACAGAAGCTTCATAAGGGAAGTTTATATGGTGTTTCTTTAAAATGATCAGGTGTTGCTAGGGGTTGTGGATGGCAAGACTTGGGGGCTTATGTCAATCTTGCCACATACTATCTGTTTGGAATCCCAGTTGCTGCCGCGTTGGGTTTTTTGTTTAAGTTGAGGGGACCAGGCTTTTGGATTGGACTACAAGCTGGTTCTTTTTTGCAAACGATATTGCTTTTTATCATAACAATTGGGAAAAACAGGTCTGCCCTTTAATCTTTATAGAAAAATATTACCCCAAATATCCGTTTATGACACGAATATTTATTTAATGATTAGGGAGGGAGATTAGGTAAAATTTTCATCTCTTCCTCATTACCCATTTAAGTTGTAATTTATTTATTTTTATTTTTTTTTAATAAATATGTTCAAATTTCTATTTATAATTTTATATATATGTAAATAAAAAAATATCTTGATATTTATAAAAATATTCAAATTATAATTAGTATAAAGACTTAAATGAAATAATTATATATATATATATATATAATCGATTTTTAATGAGGGATCCATGATTTTATTAAGTTACAGATCAAATAAAAAGACAGAAAATACGAATTTCAATCTTCTATATAAATTGTGATTTTTGCAATAGATATTATCAATTTTTTTTTGAATATGTATAATCGATTTCTGGATAAAGTAATAGTTCAACTAATATATTCTTCAATTACTTAAAACTATTTTCAAAAAAAAAAAAATTATTTATTATTCGGGATTTGGGATCCCTCAGAGATCCTATTTTATTATTCGAGAATCTCCATCCCCTCCCCTGAAATAATTATAAGAGGATAATGACATGATTAAGATATCTAAAGATGATTATTAACGGATACGGAGATACCGATCCACTCCCCCCCTCTTCCCATTGTTATCCCCATTAAATTAGGATAGCAGGCCTACATCACCGTTGCATGTATAATTTTTTCAGCATGTAAAGTTGTAAACCTGCAATAAAAAATTGTGTGTAATCAAAATCTGCCAAATATGACCTGACCTCCCACTCTAATGTTATAATTTTCTTTTTAAGATTCTTAAATTTTGGATTGTGAAACTGATTATTTCATTCCACCAGTGATCTGGTCAAATTATGTTAATTTAAGATGATTTTTTCCTTGTTCTTGCAGGTGAGTAAGGCAAAGGAGAGGATTCTTTTCCAAAGATTTCAAGAAATTTGAGTGGCTGGAGTTCTTATAGTATGTTTTTCATAGAGTATCATACTAAAAACACGATGCATTTAATGTCGAGTGGTGCTGCTGTTACTACTTTTTTTTTTTTATTATTATTTAAAATCCCATTTTTATGTTTATACCTTCTTTCTTTTTTTCTGAAGATGCAACTTCAAATACGAGAAAACAATATTGTACAAAAGAGGGGGGAAATCTTCCGCCTAAATGCCATGAGGTGGCAAGTTTAGCTAAACAATATGAGCTTTACTATTATAAGATCTTGTTCTTCCAATTCCTTGGCATTTTCATCCATGTCATTGAATAAGCTCACAACACTTAGAATTACCCCCACCAATGGAGACAAATTTTTATCCTTGGCAATTTTGAGGGCGGAGTCTATGGCCCTAGCCTCCACCTAATCTACATCCATTTCTCTATTAAAAGACTGAATTACAGCTACCTAAGATCTGCCATCTGGGATTCTGAAAAATAGCTCTCATGTCACTTCTTTAAACATTTGCCTTCACTTATCTATCAACATTTGCCAGTAGAGGTGTTTATAGGGTCGGGTCAATTCACAATTCGATCCGATCAATTTTAAAAAATTGATATAATTTTAGGTTGACCGACCCGAATTTTGCTGGTCGGGTTACAGGTTTGACGAGGCGACACAACTCGACTCGACCCGACCCGATCCTGTGAACACCAGGATTTCCAGGCTAGACTATGATTGCACCTTTTCCACTTGATTAGTATTGTTATCCTTATCCTTCACATCAGCATAGGAGTCCAATAAGGCTTCTACTACAGAGTCGATGATTTGGTAGTTTTGCAGCCTAATGCCTGAAAAACTTCCTTATTTCTCGCTCCCCAAAATTATTCACTGGAAAGGAGGCCTTCCGCACTTGCTTTGATATCTTGCAGTTGAGCAGAGCATGCATAACTGTTTCTTCATCCATGTTTATGTTTATAGCTACAATCTTAATTAAATGGCAATTAAAAATTAATTAAAAATGAGAATTATCAATCATATATTTAATATTTGACACGTTATCAAATATATACAAATCCTAAAACTTTATTCACCGATCCACCTAAATATTATAAAATGTATCAAACAAATAAAAAATGACCACTTTTTTTTTAAATTTATATACTCAATATTTGACATACATTTCAAACGTATATTCAAATTTGATATTAGGTGGACTGATGAACAAAGTTACAAGATTTATGTCTTTTTAATAACGTGTTAATCTTTAATTATACGATTGATAATTCCCCTTAAAAAATCAATATAATTTCCTTTTGCTACTAGGTTTTGTTATTTTGTCTAAAAAATTGCACATTTGGTGATGAACCTTTAATAAACCAACAATAATACACGTACAATAATTTTTATACAACCAAATGTATTAAAAAAACACAATGATACAATGGAGAATAATGATATTCATACAATATTTTATACAAACAAATGTAATTAAACAAATAAAGGGAATAAGTTTATTTCTAATTACACAAAATGTTGTACAAAACATTGTATGAATGTCATTGTTGTAAAATGTGGAATAAATTCATTTCTAAATAAATGTGGTTGTGCAAAATATTATATCAAGTATTGTACAAACATTATTTTTGTTTGGCTTTTATATACCTTCGTAATTTTTTTGTTTTTTTTTTTTTAAAGTGTTGTAAAAAGGTTACTAATACAAAGATAGAGTTTTACAAGGATATTAAAGATTAGCCAATAGCAAGAGTTGGTCACAAATGCAAATCCAACCAAAGCTGATGTTAAGGATCAAATCCAACAAAAGCTGGAGCTATTCAGAAACTTTTCTGAGACATATTTTCTCACAAATGTTGCAGGATGTGAACCACCTCTAGACCAACCAACCCAAGTAATGCTTCAATTTGAATCCAATTCCGGGAAAATTTTGGTCACAAGAGTTGCAAAATAATGCTCATCCCTTGTAACACGGTGGCCTGCGATGGTCCCTAAAGACAGGCTATAATATGTCACGTCGGATATTATCTCGATGGCAATCTTCCGGTGAACCTTGGACCGTTAAGAGCCTTTCCGCCAACCGGACAATGATATAGGGTAACATCCACTTATTGTACATGATCCATTGGTCTTGGGTCATCAAATTGAGCCCTTATTGATGTAATTAGAATTGATTCCAAAGAAATTGATTGGATCATATATGTGATTCAGAAAATGATGTCAATTTCGAATTTCCGTGAGATTTAATATTGTAGGCCTAAATCTGTAATGCATCATCTCATAATTTAGTCAAGAAATATATTAAGTTCCATTGTTTTGGTATTTGGATTGAAGATTTTCGCTCAACTGTGTTTTGTAATCTTTGATCGTTTAATCAACTATCTAATTTTTCTAATAAAAAAAAACGTCTAGGGTATTAATTAGAATATGATAATGCATTAGTCCAAATTAATTAATCATGGAAATGAAGTGGGTGCAGGATGCACCCAAAGAGATGAAAAGCAATGAAAATGACATGAGCTAATATGAACAAAGATAGTGCTACTAAAATTCATCAATGGTGGATTATCCATAAAGATGGATTAAAATGAGTTTTTAAATTGAATGATGCGTGCCAAACATATGGACTGCACACTCACCTAATTTATTTAGTGTCAATACACACTCTTTCTTTCCCCCACTTACAAAGTGAACTCTTTTCCTAATTAGTGGTAAATAATTTATTCCATGATTCCGACGCATCCATTCATATATTGAAAACCATTAAATTCTTCTTCATTATACATATATATGATCCGTTTACATGTTCATAATCAAAATTGGCTAAAATCAAAATGAAATATAAATTGGAATGAGCCGAAAAGAAAATGGTAAATTGGAATAAGAATAAATCGTTTACTTAATTTTATGAATAATAATCGAAATCAAAATAGTATTATGTGTTTATTTTATCTAATAATTAGAATAAATTATTAACAAATTATAAAAATATCATTAGTTAAAATTATATATATATTTATTAATTTATTATTTAATAATTTAATGTTATTAAATATTAACTTGTTAAATTACTAAATTATTATTAGTTAATATATTAATTATTTAATTATTAATAAATTATTACTTTATTAATTATTGACTTGTTATTAATTATTAATTTATTATTTATTAATTTGTTATTAATTATTAAGTAATTATTAATTTCTTAAGTGTATGGCAATATTGTAATTCACATATACTTTTGGAAATGAGAATCACATTGCCAATGGATGGTATAAATGAGATTTTAATTTTATTGTGTCTCTGATCATTGAAGAGTGTTTTGTGAGGAAAAATAAATACTCTATATTACTACAAGAATAGAATTTATAAATATTACAAAACTTGTACAAAAAACCTCACAAACTAACTAAAATATCTAAGCTTTCTTACTTAGAGCTAGGGGTGAGCAAAATCGGTTTCGGTTCCGGTTCCGCATGAAATCGGAACATACCCAGAAAAAATCAGTTCATAATTAAGTGGAACCAAAACCTATCCAAATAAATAGGGTACTCTATTAATCGATTCCAATTATTTCAGTCACTCTCGTTGACAGAATATGGTCTCACTTCATTTACCTCGATTATATCGAACAAATCTTTGAAGTTCAAATAATCTATCACATGATGCCTCTAGAGGGAGTAATTTATTGCTGTCAGCTTGATCATCACACCAGAAGATGAATCTTCAATTTTCATTTTAAATTTTAAGTTTGAAATTGTACGGGCCAAAATTGGGCCCAGGGATAAAATCGACCTTTACCACAAGGCCAACCACTAAGCCTGGAGCCCATTAGTAGATCCACGGGCCGCCTCACGGGCCCAAACTCGTTAACATAAAATGAGCCAACGGACACCAGTTACGAAGATAAAGAAGAGAATCTGAATTCATAAACATAATTATGGAGTCGACGGTTTCGAATGAGACATACGATCGACAGTTATCAAACATAAATCACCTGAATTAAACCATCATTGAAGAAGACTCCAACGGGCATAATAGGGACCCCGCGTCAGGGAACCTATAAAATAAGAAGACGAAGCAATAGAGAGGTGTACGTGCCAAAATTGGACCCGAGGGTAAAACTGTCTTTTCACGTCAAGATTCTATACTAAAAGCCCATAAATATTGGCCCTTAAAAAACATATTAGAAAACCCAGCCCATTAGACTTTATTCTACCGGTACAGAACACTACAAATGAAAAGCTAAATAAAATAGACAGCATAAGACATGATTGTTACTAACTATTTTTGCTTTTTCTAAACATAAACACATGCAACGCCGAAAGTTGGATCCAAGACACGTTATGGGTTCCATAGCCAGGTATATCAGCACATTGTGGACCCACTGCCAGCTTTCATCACAGCTACAAAATATTCTCTTTTCAGATATATAAAAGGGAAGATAACTCAAGGTTCATGGCAGGCTAAACAACACACTTAAAAACTTCTATTCTCTGACACAAGTTCTGAGAATTCCATTCCTTTGTCACCGCCCTCACGACTATCAAAAGAGAGTAAGGTAACAATAAGCCTTATTTCCTCATATTACATAAATGGCAGCTCATTTCACTATACTGACTTGAGCGTTGGAGTGTACCCGGCACCCACCATACCGGTGGTAGTCTACTCCCGTTCATTTTATCTTTGTTTTGCAGGATCGTTAATGCCCCCAATCTACAAATTCTGATTGTGGACCTCGGGCGAAAACCAGCATCCACAAGAGGCATCTTCTCCGAGAGACTACTCCTACATCAAGACACTAATCCAATACACCGCCCTCACGGCTAGCAAATATGTGGTTGAGGTATTCCATAGACCTTAATCATTTCATCCTGAACTCATTCGCCCTTAGGCTAACTTGAGCGTCGGAGTGCCTACGGCTTCCACCACACCGGTGGGCAGTAACCTCCTCTTTCTCTCTACTCTTGTTTTGCAGATTCGTTCGTGTCCCTCAGCTCACTTTCTTGATTGTGGTCTTCGACCGAAATCAGTTTCCACATAAATGAAAATGAAAATAAGACAAAATATGGACTGATTTTCATAAATTGGAGAACACTGTTATGTCTGAAACGATCAAAAATGGTGGGATTGACTTTTTATTGGTCCAAATCTGACACATAGGCCGTTTTATAATTTTCTAAAACTCAGGGGGCTAAAATATAAATTCCAGAGACATCATGGGGCTCAAAGAAATTTACCAGTTATTATGACGTGGCAGACACATGGCAGAGATGAGACCAACTTGCTGACATGGATATGATGTGGCGAACACGTGTCGATGGCGCGGCAGATGACTTGTCAAACTCATTGCTGACGTGGCGTTAACTGTGCGATGATGTGGTGATGATTGTGCGCTGACGTGTCAGGCACGTCAGAGTCTTCAACCTCTAGATGACGCGTGTTGCTACTGGAGGCGCGTGTGAAGCTTCTGGATGGCGTGTACGGCGCGTGAGCCTTCCTCCGTTGTCGATTTGATCGCCGGAAAATACCACCATGCTCGTCTCAACGTGAACAAACTGATGGTATGATCAAAACTGAGTTTTGATAACTTTCCCGAAACTAAAATTTTCTAAATCGAATTTCATTATTCACCTCCAAGATCCCCAACATATAACCAGAGCTCTGATACCATTTGTTGTGATTCTCTTATCACTAAAGAGTATTTTGTGAGGAAAAATAAATACACTATTACTACGAATAAAATTTACAAGTATTACAAACTTGTACAAAAAACCTCACAAACTAACTATACTCTCTAAGCTCTCTTACTTTGAGCTTTTTGTTGGGGATGCTTTGAGGTCTACAAATTTTCTACATCAAGCCAAATACACCACTAACTGAATACTATAAATTTCTCATTCCTAAAATTATGAGGTCCACTCCACTCCCATTCTCATTTTGAAGTCATTTTTAAGAAATAAAACGGTTGACGGGTGATTTTCGTCCCAAGGGTAGTTTCGAGATAACCTTCCCGATACAATCTTCCATCAACCTTGAATTTATTTAGTTATAGGGAGACCAAAGGCAAATGTTGTAAAAGGCGAGAAAAACACACAAGTTGACAAGAGAGTTTTAACGTGGTTCGGCGGAGTAAATCTAGCTTACGTCTACGGGCACAAAATGGTGGAGGTTGTTTTTATTACCAAAACGAGCTCGGCCGACCTATTTCCAGGAAAGGTCTGATGAAACTGAGTTGTTTGCTTACAGAATTTTACAAGTGTGTTCATTCCCTTTTTTAGTACAAGCTCTCTCCGCCACGAATGAATCTAAATTTTCTTTATATACTAAAGAATTACAGTACTGTTCCCACAACTTCATGACGTTTCCCGCGTGGTCTCCGACTGACTGACGGGCTATCTACCCCTAGACTGTCTTCGTCGAAAGCAAACCTGTCGTCTGACGGCCTGTCACATCACTTTGTTTTCTCCACTGTCACACGCAACAATAATGATGCCAGCCTGTAAAGTGCCTTTCGAACAGTAACACATATCAGAGATGCCCTGATCACACATCGGTCTCCAAATGATCGGCCAGATGGTTAACCGGACTACCCAAACTGATCTCGGCCCGACCTAAAATGTCCGAGCACATTTCCACGATTTAAAAAGAAAGACACTACTGAATCCGAGCTATCGGCCCAAAATGGTTGGTCTTGGTTTTGATGTTGTCGGTCTCTAGAAACTGTACCAAGCTATATACTCTGGTTGGCCAAATCCGGGAGACTGTGTCCGGACTATCTTTTTGGCTGAGGAACAACCCAAACCCTCAGAACATCTAACCCTCCAAAAGGAGAAAACCCAACTCTGCCCTTACCGAACTATTCAAAGTACTTGTCACAAAAAACACCATCAACATATGTCCTCTAGTTCTCGGTTTTAACGAGTTAGCGAGTTGATGCCGGGAACTATAAAAAAGATGGTGTGCTGATCAACCAGTCGGTGGTCGCTTCAGGAACCACATAGAAACTGCCTCTGCTGCCAATCAGGTCTTCCCTTGCCATCTTCATGTGCTCGGTCACTGAGGATTTTGATACCCATCCAAATGATTTTCTGACTTGAAGCAAATTCTTCATTTACCCTTCTGGTAGCTGTCTCAACAGAAGCCGAAGTTCCTCCTGCCGTCCAGACTGAAACTGACACCCCTTCTGCCGAGCCTATACCAGAGATCCTGCCCCCCGGACCATATCAAGATAAACATGTTGCCCAATTCCCTCTTCTGATGCTTATCTCTGAATGCTTCATTTCTTGTCTTCCATACTTAGCACGATTCAAAATTTTAACTTGCTAACTCGTTCTTCCAAATCTGAATGTGAGAAGAGATCCTGATCCCGACCAAACTCGAATCCGGCCATGAGGGGATATTCTGTCCCCGAGTCGAAATCAAATGCATTCGGTGGGACGTAACCCGACCTCGAGCTGAGAAGAACATTTGGCCCTGATGGAATGTTACGTCCCCAGACCAATGAGACGAACTCGGTGGGATATAGCCTGACCCCGAGCTGACAAGAACACTTGGCTTTGGGGAATGTTACGTCTCCAGACTAATGAGATGGACTCGGTGGGATGTAGTCTGACCCCGAGCTGAAGAATAAAATATCAGCGGAACGAATCCAGCCCCGAGCGGGTATAACAATACAGACTCGGCGGAACGAATCCAGCCCCGAGCTGGAGAAGCAATACAGACTCGGCAGAACGAATCCAGTCCCGAACAGGTGGAACAATACAGACTCGGCGGAACGAATCCAGCCCCGAGATGGTGGAACAATACAGACTCGGCGGAACGAATCTAGCCTCGAGCTGGTGGAATAATACAGACTCGAAGGAACGAATCCAGTCCCGAACTGGTGGAGCAATATAGACTCGACGGAACGAATCCAACCATGAGCTGGTGGAGTAATACAGACTCGGCGGAATGAATCCAGCCCCGAGATGGAGGAGCATTTGAGACTTACACGAGGGAAGATTTTCAACCTCTGAGGCTCTGCGGATCCCTGGCCCGGGCGTCCCCTAGCCAGACATCAGTGAAAAACAAAAATTGGAACAAATTAAAGTTAACAAAATGGAGGTGACTTAGCACATACTCCACACAAATTCAAGAATAAAATAACAATGTGGGTGCTCTGAGGCACGTTATGCCCGATGCCTCCAAAAAATAATTCTGAACCTTACAATTCAGTGTCCTGGCTAACCAGGCTACGGATGCGCCGATCCGGGACGGTCAGACAAATCCCCACAGGGGAGGAAGACACCTTGTGTGTGCCCTCCATGGGTGGTTCTCAATGAGACTCACCAGCCGACTCGCAGGGGAAGAAACCTCCATGGGTCCAGTTTATCCGAGACTCCTGCAATCAAGGGCGCCATTCGGCCATACCCAAGTCAGGTGGTATGATGGTTCTCAACGGGACTCACCAGCCGACTCACAGGGAAAAAAACCTCTTTGGGTCCAGTTTACCCGAGACTCCTGCAATTAAGGGCGCCATTCGGCCATACCCAAGCCAGGTGGTCTGATGGTTCTCAACGGGACTCACCAGCCGACTCGCACGGGAAAAACCCTCTATGAATCTGGTTTACCCGGGAGCATGATGGCCATGGAGGCAATTAAGCCATCCTCATGCCATACTCTCTGATAGTCTTCAACGGGATTCACCAGCCGACCTGCAGGGGAAAAAACGTCTCTGGGTCCGGTTTACCCGAGCTATTCCTAAAAAATACGAGCCATGAGGTAGTAACGCTCCGGCCTCGGGGGTTTGATAATGACACCCGGGATTGGCGTGCCACGAGGGGTTCGTGCGTTTCCCACATGTGCCTCTTCCCTTGATGCGTTCTGGATCCTCAAAGGTGAAATGAATCAGGTCGGAATACTTCCACCGGGGGGTTTGATAATGACACCCGGGATTGGCGTGCCACGGGCTTGGTGCCATTCCCAACCACCGATCACCCCTTCGCATCAAGCATATCCCAAGAATATTGAAAATAACTTTCGCATTTTATTAATAAACAAGTAAGATAGACAAGTTTCTTTAAAAAAATAAAAAGAGTTTTATTCATATTCAAGGGACATGCTGCCCTTCTTACAACTCTTTGCGGGTCATTTTAAGAGAGACTTTTACAATACTTTCTCTGGTTCTTGCTTTGGAGTCCGACATGTCCTCGAGTCACGACTTCTTCAGATCCGTCTGGTCTGAACTTGATTCTGATCTATGCTCACAGGGTCTGCTGCACCGAACGCACCATAAGCGTTGATGAACAATGTATTTTCCCTGGACCTTGCATATCCCAAGCAAAATCTGGAAGCCCGGCCGAGGTCTTCTGTTTTGACTCCTTGTGGTCTTCCCCGCGCGCTTTTCTCCTTTCCTCTCATTCGGGGAGACCACCACACCAATTGAGGGGGGACTGAGGGACTTCATCCTCTGCCATTGGCTGACCGGTTCCCTAACCGATCCTTCAGCACTACCAACTAGGGCTGAGCACAGGTTCCGGTTGTTCTACCCGGAACCGGTTGGAACCGAATCGATTTTCCGGGTTTGGAATCGAAACCGGTTGAAATCGGTCTGGTTCCGGTTCCAAAATGAAAGAACCGATTTTAACCGGTCCGGTTCCGGTTCCAAAATGATTGGAACCGGACCGTTTCATTTTTTTATTTGTGCAAAGGTTTGGAAAATTTAAAGCTTTCATGAAAAATGAGGAAAATGCAGCAGCTTTGCATACAGTTGTAAACCCAGTGTAAGCTTTGGGAGAGGTTTTGATGTGAATTTTGATATGAGGCTGTTATATTGCAAATGAGTTGGTGGGTCTACAGTGCCAATGTGACTGAAATTGCAAGAATATTACTGATCTTTTTAGAGGACTTTTAATTTGAGAGAAAGGGTCCGGGTTGGAATTGTTGACGAGTTTGGATAATATTGTTTTTTTACAGCATCATCTTGTTTACAAAAATTTGACAGGGGATGAGTGTTTGATGATTACTACATCATCTCGCGCGATTTTTTTTTCATGCATGTGTGTTTGATAACAGGTCAGGTTAGTGTGAGAAATCAAAGCATTTTCAAAATTTGACAATATTATATAAATAAGGTAATTCAGAACCGGATCGGAACCGAATTGGAACCGATTAATAGGGTACCATATTTAATTGGGTAGGTTCCGGTTCCACTTAGTTAGGAACCGATTTTTTCCGGGTAGGAAACCAGAACCGAAACAGATTTTGCTCACCCCTATTACCAACCTGTAGAACTGAGGACTATGGCAGACCGAGCAAGCATGGCGCTTACCCTAGGAGGGACTTGTTCAGCCACCGCCAACAGACGTCACCCATCCGCAACGTTACATTCCATTCCAAAACTCTATCATAATGGGTGACCGTTGGCTAACCCTCTTACATTCCATTCCACAACTCAAAAAAAAAAAGTTTCTGCTACCAATATCCCTCTTTCCTGTGAACCATTTCCTTCTCCCGTCTTGATCAGCTTCTTCCCATTCCTTTCCCTTCCATCCATTCTGCTGATGAACTATCCAACCACTCACAGTTTCCATCTTCTACCATCGTCTTACTACCCAAGTTGCTTTTTGCTCTTTCCCCACATACGGCGCCAACTCTTGACGGGTGATTTTCGTCCCAGGGGTAGTTTCAAGATAATCCTTCCGAGACAACATTCCCTTAACCTTGAATTTGTTTGGTTATGGGGAGACTAAAGGTAAATGTAGTAAAAGGCGAGAAAAACACACAAGTTGACAAGAGAGTCTTAACGTGGTTCGGCGGAGTAAATCCAGCCTACGTCCACGGGCACAAAATGATATGGGTTGTTTTTATTACCAAAACGAGCTCGGCCGACCTGTTTCCAGGAAGGGTCTGATGAAACTGAGCTGTTTGCTTACATAATTTTACTAGTGGTGTTCATTCTCTTTTTTATTACAAGCTCTCTACGCCATGAATGAATCTAATTTTTCTTTATATACTAAAGAATTACAGCACTGTTCCCCCAATTTCATGACGTTTCCCGCGTGGTCTCCGACTGATTGACAGGCTCTCTGCCCCAAGACTGTATTCGCCGAAAGCAAATCTGCCGCCTGACGGCCTGTCACATCACTTTGTTTTTTTCCACTGTCACACGCGACAATAATGGTGCCATCATGTAAAGTGTCTTTCGAACAGTAACACATATCAGAGATGCCCTGATCACACATCGGTCTCCAAATGATCGACCAGATGGTTAACCGGACTACCCAAACTGATCTCGGCCCGACCCAAAACGTCCGAGCTCATTTCCACGATTTAAAAAGAAAGACACTGTTGAATCCGAGCTACCGGCCCAAAGTGGTCGGTCTTGGTTCTGATGTTGTCGGTCTCTAGAAACTGTACCAAGCTATATACTCTAGTCGGCCAAATCCGGAAGACTGTGTCCAGACTCTCTTTCTGGCCGAGGAACAACCCAAACCCTCAGAACATCTGACCCTCCAAAAGGAGAAAACCCAACTCTGCCCTTGCCGAACTATTCAAAGTACTTGTCACAAAAAAACACCATCAACAAAAACTACTAATGAAAATCAATCACAATCCTCCATTTTCATTCCCATTTAATAAACACACCCTTAATTTCTCCATGTAATCTGTACATGTTAAGTCAGTAATAATTTAATTAGCATCCATTAAGAGGGAAATTTACTTTTCCCGTCAAGAGATAAGTGAGTTGTACGTAAGCTTTATATTAAGCAAATCATAAAATTAATTCAATGTTTAATACAAATTCAATTGAGCACAACATTAAATCCTGTTATTTAACTCCATGGACGCATGATCAACTTCCTTAATGATTCCAGTTTCATTAAAAAACAAATGATTCCAATATCAGATAGCTTTTGCAATATAACACGAGTGCGAGTGTGACATGTATTTTTGTTTTTAATGGAAAATAATAACAATTGAATCGACTATCAAGATCATAATTGATTTTTTTCCCCTAATGACAATAATTAAGAAACAAAGCACAATTGAATACTTGTTTTCGTGGGTTTATTTGTAAAAAAATTATCCGGTCACCATTAAATATCAATTTCTATCGTTGACGGTAGCGTTGACGGTAGGGTTGGTAAAATTTCATGTCTCGTCACATCCCAATGGGATATTGTCCGGTTTGGGATGAGATTTAAGATAATTTTTTTTGTCCCGTATTAAAAATTGGATGAGATCAAGACGATAAATTTTGAATTGGAATGATATTTTCACGAGATGAGATAATTTTTTTTATAAAATGAGACGAGATTATAATATATTTTTATTCCATTTTATATGATCAAGACGGAATCAAAATTTACAAATCTCAACTTAATCTGTCTGTTGTCGGCCGTGACGGAATCTAAATATCAATAATAATGTAGAGGATTTGTTTATTAATCCATTAAAAATAGATAAAAGTATGCTAATAGTATCACGAATGACGTATGTGCAATGTCGTGGTCCGTCCGTGGGACCCTTTTGCCTAATACTCGTCGTTTTACGTTGATTACAGAAGTTGCAAGTAACGAAGCGGACGCCTAAGTTTTGAACCAGCACCAGCCGTTGAAGATCACGATAAATCATGAGTTAATTATTTAATGGTCCAATGGATGTAACGTTAATGTGGTTTCCAAAATTTAGGGAAAGAGTGAATCATGATTTATGAACTTGTGATGCCACGGGTATGTCACGTGCCTGCCTATGATTGGCACACCCTCCACGTTTCTCTCTTCATGCCTTCTGCAATTTTCTCTCCTACGTTGGCTTTGATGGGGGCTTACGCTAATTGAAATGTGGATTACTTTTTGTTCCAAGGCATAGTTGGTTGACCCAAAAAAAGAAATTTAAAGTGCAGCATCCATGTTCAATTTTAGAGAGATAATGAGTTAATCCCCTCTTTTTAAAAAAAAAATGAAAAAATGAGGATTATTTTTAAGTTTTAATCTTTTAATTAAATTTACTTTTCAATTTTTTTTGACCATGTGGAAATCAATTCATTATGTTGATGGCTGTTTTTCGTTCCAATGGTAATATTAGAAATTAATTCATCAAACAAACCTTAATTTGTTTGGTTAGTAGATTACCAAAAACAAATTTAGCAAGCAGACAAATAAATTACAGAGATAAAGATTTACGTGATTCGGCAGAGAGTGGCCTCAACCTACGTCAACGAGAGAGAAATATATGGTATTTTATTACTGCTCAGGGTCAAGACCGACTCGAGCTAAAAGTGAGGTAGCGAGCTTATAAAGAGTGTATTACACCACAGGTCTTACACTAGCCCGTTACAATTCACTCAATTGGTCAAGTAACCTACCAACTTTCTCTCTCTATCACTAGTTTTTAAAGCTCTTAACTCTTTTACAAATTATAAGATGCGAAATTTGTTAACTCTTAAATCTGAATCTTCAATCACTTTATATATGCTTTCAAATTCAGCATTCCACTGCCTATGATGTCAGCCAATGTCACGTTGACATCATTGTCATCGCAACTCTCCTCAACTACCCTTAAATGCTATCCAACCTTGTTTCGTCACCACTAGGTTCTGCCATCAGGAGAACTCCTCCGATGAGATCGGCATCTTTGCCAAATTCAATCTGCTTATCTGAGTCTTTGGGCCTTTATCGTCCTCCGTTATCCAAGTACAAATCTCATTTTACTCCTCAATACTTAAACTTTTCCGGAGTGAAAAACCACCATCAACACTTTATTTTTATGCTAAATTCAATTTTGTTAATAAAGGGGATTCACCTAAAAAATCATAAGCAAATATTTTAATATATATTTTTGTAAGTACTAACCAAACATATTGAGTTGAGCATAAAAGTTATTTTTTATTTTTTAACATAATTGAGACAGTATTTTTTAATATTACATTAGTAAAATAAAAAGTTTATATATTCTTAAGAAAGTCAATGCCATGACCTAAAATCCAACCAAACGCCTGTTGTCTATACATATTTCGATATATCATAATTGAAATTTATATATTTTTTAAATTAAAAAAACTACTCCCATAATGTACGGAGACTTGAGCCCTCGATCTCAATTGTGAGACAGATACCCAAAGTGAAGACGTCAATAATAATGTGTAATTTACAACACTAATTTTTTTTTTGTATTGGACCATACATTTGATAACTAAGTTTTAAATATTTATGTTTGTCCTCTATATGTTATATTAGTAGCATGTTTTTCAGTATAATTTTAATCAAATTTACAGGTAATCATATATTAAATTTGATAATAATTTTATTTAAACTGAAGTAAAAACAACAATTATAACATTTCATAGCCGACAACATAGACGTGCAAAACATTCAGGGATCAAAAGTCATTATTTAACTAGATTAAAAATTAGAATGTGCAAGAATACATGTCTGAGTCATAAACAAGCATAAGTATGAACCCAATCAACCAACTGTTCACACGCACATTACCAATACAAATACCACATGATCAATCTCATCCATCATCAGAATAGAAAACATATTACAAACTCTACACAATCACTATCATCCGTCATCACAATCGGAAAATATAATATAAATTCCAAACAGTCAATGCCATTCATCATCAGAACCGAAAATCATAATATAACTTTCATATCGTTAGTCTTAACCACCATCAAAACAGAAAACATAAAGAAACCACTCTAATCTCATATTTTGAAAATACATCATAAAATCAAACTTTTGAGAATACACTGAAAAACTAATCAAGCGTCCAATGTCTGAATTAGACTCAGTCATGATTGTGGTTCAGAACAGAAACCGAACCGATAAGAACAAGTTGATTCTGATTTCAGAATCGGAACCGAACCGGATGGTTCTAACAGTTCGAACCGAAATTGTTGGAACTGTCCGGTTCCAACCAAAATCGTTTGTCTCAATGTCTAGTTGTCGTTGGACAACATGCCCATGCTCAATGGCTACTAGCCGTTGGGCCTCAGTTAGCAGGGAGTCGTTGTTCCCTGTTGCCTTAATTTTTTATTTTTAATAAAAAAAAATTAATTACTAAATTATCCTTAATAACATTAAGAAAACTGATAGTTTTAGGACAATTTAGGTATCACAAAATAATCCAAAAATCTATAAATATGAGTCATATACTTCATTTTTTCAACACACCAATTCTCAAATCTTTTAATTCTCTCATTCTCAATTCTCTCATCTTCAATTTCTCATATTGATTTAATTTTACAATTCTTCAATATTAATAAAAAAATGGCAAACTCATCTTAGAACACCATGTCCAATGTGTCAACCCAAGAGAGCGGTCAAAATATCAGTACACGAAGAAGAGAAGGTAAGTCTCGATCTTCCAATATTTTCAAAATTCATTTTCATTTAGTCGAGACTGAAAATAAAGGTTCAAAAGTAACATGCAACTATTGTGGTGTATTTTACAAATTTATTGGCGGCTATGGCAATATGAACAAGCACTTGGATATACATCATGCCGCTAGAATTGGACTGGAGACAACACAAATTCAAATGGGCAAGTACGTTTCATCTATAGAGGTACGAGTTCTTTAGATTTATTTAAATATTCTGATGGTAAAAGTAGAGAAGAATTTACTAAATTTTCTAAATTTACTTATATGAGACATCTTTCTTTAAGTCTTAGTGACAAAATTACTTTTACTAATTATGTTCGAAATGGTTTAAATCATACTGTTTATAAAATGCCTAGAAATACCACAAAATGATAAAGTTTTAAATTACACAAAGATGATAAAATTATTTTAAATGAAATATTTAAAGATATTAAAGGCGATCTTTCTATTTGTTTTGATATTTGGAGTGACCATTGGCAAGCGCACTCATACATGAGTGTGACTTATCATTGGATTGATGCATCATGGAACACACAAAAATGACTTATTGCATTTAGAGTTTTTGATGAATATGGTTGTAGGCACTGCATTTTGCATATAAGTCCCGATGATGAGTCTCGTATGGAGGCACTACTCTTTAGGTTACGGAAGTCGCGGGAAACGAATGTCGGAAGGGGAAATTCAGAATAAGTATGTCATCGGATTTAATTCACATGTTCACTGCTTTCGTTCGTGCTGCGTTCTTGAACATGTTCGAACGTCAGGCAGATTGCGGGCGTTCGTGTAGCGTTCGAATAGGCGTTCGAACGGTGTCGGTATTTCTGATTTTGTTGCTAGCCTCATGCCCAAGCCCAATTAGCCCACCAAAACCCACCCAAAAATAATTAAAACATTTAAAACATGTCACAAATTAAAATAATATCCTTCCTAAATTAGATAAATCACATCCCAATCTAAATAATCACATACCTAATCAAAACAAATCAAATATACGATCTTCCTAATTAAGCCAAATCATGTCCCCAATTAACTAGATATTTTCCTTGTGAAACACTAATTAGAAATATTTCCCCCATAATTACTTGATCCCATTCTTATTCAAACAAGAGAACCCTAGCCTTTGTCTATAAAAGAAACACAAATCCAACCTTAGAACCCTAGCTCATTCTCACAAAAACACAAAAGAAATAAACTTAGCATTCACACCCAAGGCAAAAAAGAAAGAAACAAATAATTCTCAATTCTCCTCATCTCTAGCAACCGAAACCATAGCCCATAAACACCCTCACCACTGAAAATAATAAAGCAGCAAACATCATCACCAAAATAGTCCTTACAACCTCCGAAAATCACCCCTGAAACTGCATTGCAGTGACCGAAAATACACCCCCAAACAACAGCCCAAACACCCAAAAACAGTCCCCTTATTTACCGAAAACCAGTAAGCCAATACTGTGACCAGAATACAGAGGAAACAGCAGCAAAATAGAGGAAACGACAGCTCGAAACAGCGAAGCAGCGAACGTAAGCAGTGAACCAGTGAACCGGAGGAGTTGCGGAGCATCAACCCTTCCGACGGCCGTGTAACACACTTTCGAGAGACAACCTAAGAGGTTAGACCTGGGGCACCCTTCTTATTTATTCTCATATTCTTTTGTTGTTTGTTAGAATTCCTTCGCATGAGAGTCATTCGTTGATGTATGTTGTGGTCCTTGAATGAATGGAACATGTGTGCTCTCTTGTGGTATATCGGATGGAAACCCAGACGTAAATTCCGTAGCCGAATCTGAATGGACGATATTGCGGTTTGCACTCGGGATACAATACCACGTATCACTTGAGAGATTCACACACTTTGTTCCATCCACCCTTGTATTCGAGCATGATTGGGTTGCTAGCATGTTATTTATTTTTTAAGCATGATTTAGTCGTTAGTATGCTATTTCTTTTTTCATGTTATTTATTTATGCATGATGATATAGTGCACATGGACTAACTAGGGTGGATTAAAGGTCATCTATTCGAGGGAAATGCCTAAAGGCTACATTTTCCATGAGGTTTTGCCGCACCGGACGGAGTATGTTTGATTGAATGTGAGATATGTTTAATCGAGCATACGAGGTCCTATATTATTGTTGTCTTTATTTTATATGCATGGTAACATAATGCGCATGGGCTAATTAGGGTGGATTAAAGGTCATCTATTCGAGGGAAATGCCTGAAGGCTACATTTACAACGATGTTTTGCCGCACCTTTTATTATGTCATTTACCCTTTGCATATCATTGCTTTATTTACGCATGCATTGCATCTTTGTGCGCATGGGCTAACTAGGGTGGATTAAAGGTCCTATATTCGAGGGAAATGCCTAAAAGACTACATTTTCCACGATGTTTTGCCGCGCCGGACGAGGTGCACCCGATTGAATATAAAACGTGTTACATCGGGCACACGAGGTCTTACATTATATATTTGTTTATCCATATATATGTTTGTGTCATTTTGAATGCCATTTTTGGCAATCTCGTTCGAACACGTTTCCAAATGCTACACGAACGTATGCATTCTGTCTCATCTCATTCGAACGCGTTTACAAACGCTACACGAACGTATGCATTATGTCTCATCTCGTTCGAATGCGTTTACGAATGCTACACGAACATATGCATTCTGTCTTATTTCCGTTCGAACGTGTATCATAATGCTACTTAAACACTTGTATTTGTTTACCGTTCGAACGCGTTTACGAACGCTACTTGATCGCGCATGTATTTTATTGTATCATGCACCAGGTCCATCCCGTTCGAACGCGTTACCAAACGCTATACGAACTCAGACATTATGTTTATCGTTCAAACGCGTTATCAAACGCTACTCGAACGCTTGCATTCTGTTTACCGTTTGAACGCGTTTACGAACGCTACACGAACGCGCACACACTGGACATATCCTTTTATCATGTTTCATGCATGTGTATTCCCCTACTCATTCCCTTCCCCATCATATGTTTAGTTAGTTCTCTTCAATATTTATGCACTTAATTGCCTCTCTTTAACATACATGCTTGTACAATGATTGTTTATTTGCGTCTCTGTGTTTATCGATATAATGTGTATATGAAATTATATGCTTGCCGTTATTCTAATTTATGCATGAACTTAGAAGTAGATTATCCTTGGAAATATATGTTGCTTAGGCTTGGTTAGATTATTGCACAAATCATATCATTACAAATGGCATAAGTAAGGGACCATTCCGAACCCAACAGTTTGAGGTCTTCCCTTGCGAGGGGTGAGTGCGACCTTAAATCATTTTCCCGGTTCACACTGGGTGGCGACTCCATGTTATTTCTCCGGTTTAGTTCCCTTGTGGGCTATTCCGTACTCCCAACCGGGCTGCGAGCCAGTGACATCGTCACTTATTTCTATGTCCTACAGTCTGGCGACTCCACTGAGGATAAAGAATTGGCCCCGAAATAATGCCTTGTAATGATTGTGATTTGTGCTTTAATTAACCGTGTTTACCGTGGGTTGAAAAGAGTTTAATCAAAGGCACTTTTAAGGCTAGGTAATGGTTGGGTGTCTTCCCTCATTCACTACATTTCTATAAGGAAAAGCTGCGAAGGCACCTAGATAATCATGTACTTGTAGCCTACCATGATGGACTAATTTAGAGGACTCGTTGTTTATTCCTGTCACCAAGCGATAAGAGCCTAAGAGGCTTGGGTTTTTAAGAGAGTTCGCTCCGCCCTCCCTCTGGGGAATCTACAACGGGAAATCCATTTGACAATCAGTCACGCACCATAACTCGTTGGCACGTACCGTAAGGTATAAAAAAGGTGCGCTCACTTGGTTGCTCGAACCCTGGAGTGAGGAGACCTAGTTGTGGGGAATCTTTCGCCAGCGAGAGTCTTTGTACATGCTCCCGCAAACCCACACGTAGACCGGAGTTGAATGACCTATATCAATTTTTTCCTTGTGCTTGTGGACCATCCTCATTTGGATGCAGTTGGACTTCTTGTCAGAAATGCGAACTTGTTGGGCCATTTAAACTGGGACGAGTTCGTATCCTATGACAATTGGGTCAAAATCTTCTGAAATGTCAATGGGCCGCTCTGTAGAAATTATTGCTTTATGTTTGAATTATCTCTTTATGCTTGGGACCATCATCATTTCGATGCAGTTGGACCTCTTGTCAGAAATGCGAACTGGTTGGGCCATTTAAACTGGGACGAGTTCGTATCCTATGACAATTGGGCCAAAAGTTTCTGAAATGCCGATGGGCCATCATGTGTTTGGGCTCTTTATCATTTGAAGTTGTTTAACCACGTTATTGCAAATGTGTAAACCTGTTGGGCCTTTTCAACTGGGACAAATTTGCACCTTGCAATAATATCATTGAAGCTTTAAAATGCAATGGGCCGGATTATATGTTCCACACATCGCATGTATCTCATGCATCTTATGCATACACACATCATGTTAACTCTCTTGTGTCTTAAGAGCCATCATAGATATCCGTTGGGTTAGGGAAAATGGAAGACTTGTTAAAAGGACAATAGTAAACATGAGCGAATCAGAGAATGAAACGCCCCGTATGGATCAGTTGGAAACCAATCTCACCAAGGTTACTGAATAGTTGCAAGCCTTGACTACTGCTATGGCTAATATGGTCGTGCCCCGTGCTGGGGGAAACTTTGAGAATATGAGGCGTGAGG
Source organism: Zanthoxylum bungeanum (assembly GCA_019454045.1). Lineage (NCBI taxonomy): Eukaryota > Viridiplantae > Streptophyta > Magnoliopsida > Sapindales > Rutaceae > Zanthoxylum > Zanthoxylum bungeanum. The sequence continues at coordinate 75,767 of SKCR01024812.1, forward strand.
AGCCTCCGAGCGGGTTGGGGGATGACATCCCTGCTTTTGATGATGACATGGCTGAATATGCGGCAGAAAGAATGACTGGGTCTCAGGCAGAATTGCAGAAACTCCGTGATCAGGTGGAGTCAGTTACCCGTAAGCTGAAGGGCAAGCATGGGGACTTGTTGGACTATGAGGCGATGACTTTTGAACAATTGCCAGCCAATTCAAGATGCATGATATGGCCAAGTTCAATGGGAATGGGGACCCGAGGGTCCATTTTCGGTAATATGTCGCGGTAATGAGTTCAGTAGGCCTGTCGTATCGTCAAGTTAAGAAAATTTTTGGGATGTCGCTTGAGGGGGCACCTGTAGTGTGGTACCATAGCCTTGAAAGAAAGGTTAAGGAAGATTGGACGGAACTGGCAGAATCCTTTTTGAAACAATATATTACAGATCTGGAGATCGATTTGTCACTCCGGGACTTAGAAAACACCAAGTAGAAGCCGGAAGAGAGCTTCAAGGAATATGTAGATCGCTGGAGGAGCCAACTCCTGAAGATGCAGACTCGGTCTTCGAAGAATGACCAAATCAAAATGATCATCAAGGGCACCTGTGGAGACACAGAACCTGGACGACGCCGTTCCTAGGCTCGCGGCACTAGTTGGGAAGTACTAAATAATATGGAGTCGCCATCCGGTGTGAACCGGGACAAAGATTTAAGGCCGCACTCACCCCTCGCAAGGGAAGACCTCAAACCGTTGGGTTCGGAATGGTCCCTTACTTATGTCACTTGTAATAAAAGGATTTATGTAATAATTTAACCAGGCTTAAATAACATTTATTTCCAAAAATATCATGCTTCTAGATTCATATGCATACATCAACAAGTTCATCACAACATGCAACATCACATGAAAATCTCATGAACATATTTCAATCCTATGATAGGGAAAACTAAGAACAACCTAATCATGCTTGAGTACTATCTCATGAGCCTATTAACCAAATAACCTGCTAACAGCCTAATCATGCTTGAATACAATCCCAAGAACACATAGAATGGATAAATGCAAGAATACAAATAATACGGTTGGCTATATAACACAAGAAAGATCAACCAAGAGGCAATTATGCACGAATATGATAAGACAGACTCAGTTCAGTGTGTGCGCATTCGTGTAGCGTTCGTAAACGCGTTCGAACGGTAAATAGAAGGTTCGCGTTCGTGTGGCGTTTGATAACGCGTTCGAACGGAAATGAAACAGAATGCTCGCGTTCTTATGGCGTTTGATAACGCGTTCGAACGGAAATGAGACAAAATGCTCACGTTCGTATGGCGTTTGATAACGCGTTCGAACAGAGATGAGACCTGAGGCATGATAAGGCAAAATGCATGCACGTTCGAGTTGCGTTCGTAAATGCGTTTGAACGGGAACAGACCTAATGCATGAAATGAGACGCAATACGACAAAAATAAAGGGGCGCGGTGAAGTACTGCCGTAAAGGCGGCCTTTTGGGGCTCTTGATCTCTCAAAGAGAGGACCTTTAGACCAACATACTAAGCCCATGCGCGTCGCATCACATCATACATACAAACATAAAGACAATCATATCAAACTAAATATGCCCGATTGAGCGTATCTTGCATTCAAACGGACACACATCAACCGGCGCGGCAAAGCATCGTGGTAAAGGGCTTTAAACCCCTCCCCATAGGGGATCTCACATCACACTTACTAAGCCCATGCGCTCGATTGAATCATGCATACAAAGAATTAAAAGCAATAATATTAAACGTAGTGTGCCCGATTGAATGTATCTCGCATTCAACCGAACACACATCAATCGGTGCGGAAAAACATCGTGGTGAAGGATTTTAACCCTTCTGATTAGGAGACCTTTCATCGCACTTACTGAGCCCATGCACTCGATTATATCATACGCGAATAAACGACATACATAATTTAAATAATAAGAAATAGATAAACCAAAGCAACACAAAACAAGAGAAGGTGCCGTTTACTCAAGTGGTACGTGGAGTTGTGTCCCAAGTACAGACCGCACTACCGTCCATTCGGATTCGGCTACGGAATTTACGTCTGGGTTTCCATCCTATATACCACAAGAGACAACACTCTTCCATTTCATTCAAGCCACAACATGCATCTATAAACGATTCTCATGCGAATAAAATTCAATAATGAAAGAAACGAATATAAACTAATGAAAAAGTGCCCTCAGGTCTAACCTTTTAAGTCGTCTCTCGGACTCGCGTTTCACGAAGATCGGAAGGGGTAATGCTCCGCAACTCTTCCGGTTCACTGCTCTCATTCGTTGTCTTACTGTTTTGGGTCGTCGTCCTCCGTCTTTTGCTGTTGTTTTGACTCTGATTCGCTGCCGCTGCTGTATTTTAGTTACTGTTTTTGGGATGTTTTGGCTACTATTTTGGGTGTTATTTTCGGTGGTGTTATGGTGTGGTTCGGGGGCTGTTTTATGTGTGTGTTTAGGGCTGCTGTATGCGTGTTTTAGGGCTGTTTGGGATGTGTTTTTCGGTGAGGTGAATGGGCTGTTCGGGATGTGTTTTGGTCAAGGCGATGGGGATTCTTTGGTTTGTGATCTTTTTGTTATTGAGAGTGAGGGAGAGTTGTGTCTATGAGCTAGCTAGGCTTTTTTTTTTTATATGAATGAGCTAGGGTTGAGAAGGTTAGTGAAGAGTTCTTTTTATAGGCAAAGGGTTAGGCTTGACAAGGAAAGGGATTTGATTGGCTTGGATAAGGGAAGTCAAAGATTGAGGGGGGGGGGGGGGACAAATCTTGGCTAGATAGGGAAGGTTGAATATTTAGTTTATGTTGATTAGGCATACAATATTTTAAGTTTGGGAATAATATAGGTTGATTGATTTTAACTTGGTATGATTATATTTGATTGGCTTGGATTAGGCATTTAGTTTGTTGATTGATTTTAATTAGGCATGCAATTTCTTTAATTTGTGTAAGTATTTTATTTAATTTGGTATGTGATTTTTAGATTTGTTTTGATTTCACCATGTGTTAAATATGTGTTTTAAGTGGGCTTGGGCGTGTGGGCCAAGGTTTGGGCGAATTGGGCTTGATGTGAGGCTAGCAGCAAAACCAGAATTACCGACACCGTTCGAACGCCTCATCGAACGTGGCACGAACGTCCGCAATCTGCCTTACGTTCGAACGAAGTAACGAACGAACCAGCACCAACGAAAACAGTGAACCTTGTTTATTCTGAATTCCCCTTCCGACGTCCGTTTTCCGCGACCTCCGTGACTTAAAAGGTAGTGTCTCCAGAATGAGACTCATCATAGGGACTTATGTGTAAAAATACAGTGCCTACAGTCGCGCCCACTTTGATGGGACTTGTGTAATGTGCAACAGTGACAATCCTATCAAAGTTATGCAATGCATTTTCACTTACCTGGCTTGCTAGCTGCCACTTGACTTACCATGTGTTGAGTTGAGTTGATTTGGATGGTGAGGTGCTGCGACCCCTGGTTCATTCCCGAACCGTGCTTCCATTCTTGGAGTGCCATTCTCGGCCTGTTCATTCCTGAACTGTATTGAGATGAGGCTTTATTCCTCCCGAGCTTTATTCCTGAACTGTTGAGATGAGGCTTTATTCCTCCCGAGCTTTATTCCCGAACTGTGTTGACATGAGGCTTTCTTCCCTTTGAGCTTTGTTCTCGAGCTGTATTGAATGTAGGCTTTCTTCCTGAACTGAACTGAATGTAGGCTTTCTTCATGAACTGTATTGAATGTAGGCTTTCTTCCTGAACTGAACTGAATGTAGGCTTTCATCCTGAACTGAACTGAATGTAGGCTTTCTTCCTGAACTGTACTGAATGTGGGCTTTATTCCCGAACTGCACTGAGTGTGGGCTTTATTCCCGAACTGTGCTGACACGAGGCTTTCTTCCCCTTGAGCTTTGTTCTCAAACTATACTGATATGAGGCTTTCTTCCCCTTGAGCTTTGTTCTCAAACTATACTGATATGAGGCTTTCTTCCCCTTGAGCTTTGTTCTCAAACTATACTGACATGAGGCTTTCTTCCCATTGAGCTTTGTTCTCAAACTATACTGACATGAGGCTTTCTTCCCCTTGAGCTTTGTTCTCAAACTATACTGATATGAGGCTTTCTTCCCCTTGAGCTTTGTTCTCAAGCTATACTGGTATGAGGCTTTATTCATCCCGAGCTTTATTCCCGAACTATACTGACATGAGGCTTTCTTCCCCTTGAGATTTGTTCTCAAACTATACTGATATGAAGCTTTCTTCCCCTTGAGCTTTGTTCTAAAGCTATACTGGTATGAGGCTTTATTCATCCCGAGCTTTATTCCCGAACTATACTGACATGAGGCTTTCTTCCCCTTGAGCTTTGTTCTCAGACTATACTGATATGAGGCTTTCTTCCCCTTGAGCTTTGTTCTCAAGCTATACTGGTATGAGGCTTTATTCCTCCTGAGCTTTATTCCCGAACTACACTGACATGAGGCTTTGTTCCTGGATTGTATCGAATGTAGGCTTTATTCCCGGGCTGAACTAAATATAGGCTTTCTTCATGAACTGATATGGGCCTCGCCCTCGATCTGATACTGATATGGGCCTCGTCCCCAAGCTAAGGATGATGTGGGCCTCGGCCCTGAACTGATACTGATATGGGCCTCGCCCTCAAACTGATATCGATATGGACCTCGCCCCTATGTTGATATTGATATGGGCCTCGCCCCCATGCTGATACTGATGCTAATATTGATGCTTCTGATTGGCTTTCATTTGCCGCTTTCTCTCTTTCTTCTTCAAAACCTGTGAACGCAAAACAAACACAAAACACAAAAAGGAATGCAAAATATGTTACGTGTATGCATGTATGCATGAGTTTTCTTATCTCGTTGGGTTAGGTTTTCTATCAATTCTCTTGATGACCATTTTTCTTAGGGAAAGTACCATTTCCACCTGTCTACACTGATTTGTTCCAGGAACCCGTTTCTTTCCAGGTCTAACAGTCCCACTGTCTCCATTTTCCAATTCCTGAATGGCTAACTTATCTTTTCTGCTTGCTTCTTTTGAGGATTCCCTACGTTCTGAGCATCACATTACCAAGATTGAACACACTCATGTTGCAAGTTTGAAAGTAATAGTCTTAGGCAGATAAATGAAATGATCGCATTTATTATTGTTGAGGAAATGTTCGAACAGGTAAACAAAATCAATGTCTTTATTAAAAGTGCAAGATAAACTAGGAGAAACAACAGTGCCTTCATCTTCAGCCCATGGTTCTTCACCATTGTTATCCCTTATTCCTATGAAGCTGAGTGGTTGAGAGTTTGGAGGACAAGGGTTTCGGGTAGGCCAGAGTTGATCATGTAGTTGGGCATGTGATTTCTGTGTGTGTTGGGTTGTTCTTTCTCTGGGTCGGGTATTGTATGGGCATCGATGAGGTTTTGGATTTCATGTCTGAGGCGGGCGCAGTTGTCGGTGTCATGGCCTTTTTCTTGGTGGAAGTGACAGTATAAGTTTAAGTTCATGTGAGGTGGCACATGATTTGGAATGGGCCTAGGTTCCAAAGGTTTTAAGAGTCCTTGCGCCTTCAGCTTTTCGAATACCTTTGAAAGAGGCTTACCAAGGTTAGAAAATCGTTTGTTCTTAATGGCAGTGACCTCAGCAGTAGCAGGCATAGTCCCTGAATGTCCCCCAATATTCATTATGTTCTGTCCATAAAACTTTCTGTTCTCGGCTTCCTCCTCCTCAATATCCATAATTGTCTCCCTCAGCTGTCGAAAATCAGTAATCATCGAAGTCATTCTCCTTAGTTTGCCATAAATAGAGGGCTTGGTGCCCTTGATGATAATTTTGATCTGGTCATTTTCTGAGGGCCGGGTCTGCATCTTCAGAAGCTGGCTCCTCCAGCGGTCCACATATTCCTTGAAATTTTCCTCCGGCTTCTGCTTGATATTTTCTAAGTCACGGAGTGACAAGTCAATCTCCAGGTCCGTGACATATTGCTTTAAGAAAGCATCAGATAGCTCCCTCCAATCTTCCTTAACCTGCTTGTCCAGGTTATGGTACCATACTACGGGTGCCCCCTCGAGTGACATCCTGAACATCTTTTGTACTTGGTGCTGAGACAGGCCAACTGAACTCATAACAGACACATACTGACGGAGATGCACCCTCGGATCTCCGTTCCCATTGAACTTAGTCAAATCCGGCATCTTAAACTGCGCCGACAACTGCTCCTCAAACGTCATTGTCTCATAATCTAGCAAATCTTCATTCTTACCCCTCATCTTGCGGGTAACGGATTCAACCTGATCCTTGAGTTTCTGTATCTCGGCCTGAGACCCAATCACTCTGTCTGTTGCATACTCTGCCATATCATCATCAAAAGCGGGGATATCATCCCCCAACCCATTCGGAGGCTCCTCGCGCTTCCCATTCTTAGAATTTCCCCCAGCACGGGGCATAGCCATATTTGTCATGGCAGTAGTCAAGGCTTGCAACTGTTTAGTAATCTTGGCGAATCCATTTTCCAACTGATCTATCCGAGATACCTCAATATCTGATTCACTCATGTCTGTTCTCAGTATTTTGGTGAGTCTTCCCTCTTTTCTAACCCAACGGGAATCTATGATGGCTTTCAGAACACAAGGATTAACATGATGTATGTATGCATGGGGTGCATGAGATGCATGTAACATATATAACATACTAAATCAACTAAAATTCTCAAACAAATCGGCCCGTTATCATTTTGGAATCTTTCGGGCTAATCGTCATATGAGTGAACCCATCCCAGTTTAAATGGCCCAATGAGTTCACATCTCATGACAAAGTGCCCGACTAAACCCAAATGATAACGTTCCGAACATAATCACAAAGTGGCCCATCAATCACTTAGAAGCCTTTGGCCCAATAGTCATGAAATACGTTCTTGTCCCAGTTTAAATGGCCCAACAAGCCCATATCCCATGACAGATGGTCCAAATGGATTCAAACGACGATGTTCCCAAACACAAGCATAGAAGAAAGATGATGCAAACATGACATAATAATTTCTACAATAATGTCCTATCAACATTTCAGAAGCTTTTGGCCTGATAGTCATAAGGTGCGAACTTGCCCCAGTTTAAATGGCCTAGCAAGCCCGCATTTCTGACAATAGTCCAACTGCATCCAAATGAGGATGGTCCATAAGCACATTCTCAAGGAAGTAATTGTTACTTTAGCCAACCCGGTTTATGGGTGGGTTAGTAAGAGTATAGACAAAGGCTCTCACCGGCGAAGGATGACCAACAACTAGGTCTCCCCACTCAAGGGTTCGAGCAACCATGTGAGTGCACCCTTTTTTTATACACTAAGGTACATGCCAATGAGTTATGGTGTGTGACGGACTGTCAAATGGATTTCCCGTTGTAGATTCCCCAGAGGGAAGGTGGAGCGAGGCTCACTTAAATACCCAAGCCTCTTAGGCTCTTATCGCTTGTTGTCAGGAATAAACAACGAGTCCTCCAAATTAGTCCATCACAAAGGCTACGAGTAGATGGCCATATAGGTGTCCTCACAGCTTTTCCTTCTAGAAAGGTAGTGAGTGAAGGAAGACACCAAACCATTACCTAGCCTCAAAATGCCTTTGATTAAACCCTCACTTTACCCACTATAGACACGGTCAATTAAAACATAAATCCAAACATTACAAGACAATATTCGGGGCCGATTCTCTATCCCCAGTGGAGTCGCCAGACTGTGGAGACACAGAACCTGGACGACGCCGTTCCTAGGCTCGCGGCACTAGTTGGGAAGTACTAAATAATATGGAGTCGCCACCCGGTGTGAACCGGGACAAAGATTTAAGGCCGCACTCACCCCTCGCAAGGGAAGACCTCAAACCGTTGGGTTCGGAATGGTCCCTTACTTATGTCACTTGTAATAAAAGGATTTATGTAATAATTTAACCAGGCTTAAATAACATTTATTTCCAAAAATATCATGCTTCTAGATTCATATGCATACATCAACAAGTTCATCACAACATGCAACATCACATGACAATCTCATGAACATATTTCAATCCTATGATAGGGAAAACTAAGAACAACCTAATCATGCTTGAGTACTATCTCATGAGCCTATTAACCAAATAACCTGCTAACAGCCTAATCATGCTTGAATACAATCCCAAGAACACATAAAATGGATAAATGCAAGAATACAAATAATACGGTTGGCTATATAACACAAGAAAGATCAACCAAGAGGCAATTATGCACGAATATGATAAGACAGACTCAGTTCAGTGTGTGCGCGTTCATGTAGCGTTCGTATGGCGTTTGATAACGCGTTCGAACGGAAATGAGACAGAATGCTCACATTCGTATGGCGTTTGATAACGCGTTCGAACAGAGATGAGACCTGAGGCATGATAAGGCAAAATGCATGCGCGTTCGAGTTGCGTTCGTAAACGCGTTCGAATGGGAACGGACCTGATGCATGAAATGAGACGCAATAAGACAAAAATAAAGGGGCGCGGCGAAGTACTGCCGTAAAGGCGGCCTTTTGGGGCTCTTGATCTCTCAAAGAGAGGACCTTTAGACAAACATACTAAGCCCATGCGCGTCGCATCACATCATACATACAAACATAAAGACAATCATATCAAACTAAATATGCCCGATTAAGCGTATCTTGCATTCAAACGGACACACATCAACCGGCGCGGCAAAGCATCGTGGTAAAGGGCTTTAAACCCCTCCCCATAGGGGATCTCACATCACACTTACTAAGCCCATGCGCTCGATTGAATCATGCATACAAAGAATTAAAAGCAATAATATTAAACGTAGTGTGCCCGATTGAATGTATCTCGCATTCAACCGAACACACATCAATCGGTGCGGCAAAGCATCGTGGTGAAGGATTTTAACCCTTCTGATTAGGGGACCTTTCATCGCACTTACTGAGCCCATGCACTCGATTATATCATACGCGAATAAGCGACATACAGAATTTAAATAATAAGAAATAGATAAACCAAAGCAACACAAAACAAGAGAAGGTGCCGTTTACTCAAGTGGTACGTGGAGTTGTGTCCCAAGTACAGACCGCACTACCGTCCATTCGGATTCGGCTACGGAATTTACGTCTGGGTTTCCATCCTATATACCACAAGAGACAACACTCTTCCATTTCATTCAAGCCACAACATGCATCTATAAACGATTCTCATGCGAATAAAATTCAATAATGAAAGAAACGAATATAAACTAATGAAAAAGTGCCCTCATGTATAACCTTTTAAGTCGTCTCTCTCGGACTCGTCGCGTTTCACGAAGATCGGAAGGGGTATATACTCCGCAACTCTTCCGTTCACTGCTCTCGTTCGTTGTCTTACTGTTTTGGGTCGTCGTCCTCCGTCTTTTGCTGCTGTTTTGACTCTGATTCGCTGCCGCTGCTGTATTTTAGTTACTGTTTTTGGGATGTTTTGGCTACTGTTTTGGGTGTTATTTTCGGTGGTGTTATGGTGTGGTTCGGGGGCTGTTTTATGTGTGTGTTTAGGGCTGCTGTATGCGTGTTTTAGGGCTGTTTGGGATGTGTTTTTCGGTGAGGTGAAAGGGGCTGTTCGGGATGTGTTTTGGTCAAGGCGATGGGGATTCTTTGGTTTGTGATCTTTTTGTTATTGAGAGTGAGGGAGAGTTGTGTCTATGAGCTAGCTAGGCTTTTTTTTTTTTATATGAATGAGCTAGGGTTGAGAAGTTGGTGAAGGGTTCTTTTTATAGGCAAAGGGTTAGGCTTGACAAGGAAAGGGATTTGATTGGCTTGGATAAGGGAAGTCAAAGATTGAGGGGGGGGGGACAAATCTTGGCTAGATAGGGAAGGTTGAATATTTAGTTTATGTTGATTAGGCATACAATATTTTAAGTTTGGGAATAATATATTGGTTGATTGATTTTAACTTGGTATGATTATATTTGATTGGCTTGGATTAGGCATTTAGTTTGTTGATTGATTTTAATTAGGCATGCAATTTCTTTAATTTGTGTAAGTATTTTATTAATTTGGTATGTGATTTTTAGATTTGTTTTGATTTCACCATGTGTTAAATATGTGTTTTAAGTTGGCTTGGCGTGTGGGCCAAGGTTTGGGCGAATTGGGCTTGATGTGAGGCTAGCAGCAAAACCAGAATTACCGACACCGTTCGAACCCTCATCGAACGTGGCACGAACGTCTGCAATCTGCCTTACGTTCGAACGAAGTAACGAACGCAGCACCAACGAAAACAGTGAACCTTGTTTATTCTGAATTCCCCTTCCGACGTCCGTTTTCCGCGACCTCCGTGACTTAAAAAGTAGTGTCTCCAGAATGAGACTCATCATAGGGACTTATGTGTAAAAATGCAGTGCCTACAGCACCAAGCCCTCTATTTATGGTAAGATTAGGAGGATGACTTCGATGATTACTGATTTTCGAGAATTGAAGGAAACTGTCATGGATATTGTAGAAGAAGAAGCTGAGAACAGAAAGTTCTATGGCCATAATAGAAGGACTTTTGGGGGGCCTTCTGAGACTATGCCCGCTACTGCTGAGGTCGCTACCGTCAGAAACAGGCGGTTCTCCAATCTTGGTAGATCTTTGTCAAAGGTGTTTGAAAAGCTGAAGATGCAAAGACTTCTAAAAACTTTGGAACCCAGGCCATTTCTGAACCCTGTGCCACCGTACCTCAACCTAAACATGTATTGTTACTTCCATCAAGAAAAAGGCCACGACACCGACAACTGCACCCGCCTTAGGCATGAGATCCAAAACCTCATTGACTCCCATAAAATACCCGACCCTGAGAAAGAACAGCCCAACACATACCATAATCCACTGCCTAACTACCACTTCGTTCCACCGCCTACCTACATGATCAACTCTGGCCTACCCGAAACCTTTGTCCTCCAAACTCTCAACCACCGAACTTCTTGCATGGAGATGAAGATAGCAATAGTGGAGAGTCATAGGCTGAGGAAGAAGACAATGCCACAGACAATGAAGATGTTTTACCTGGCTTATTTGATTACAATCCTGCATTTTTGATAAAGACATTGATTTTTCCTACTTGTTCGAACCTTTTTCTTAATAATAATAAAGACGTTCATTTCACTTACTTTCTTGAGCCTCTACCTTTCAAGAAGACTAAGATAATCATTCAGGAGTCAGCTTCTCAATATGTGAGTTTGAAGGGAGTACTATACGAGAAACGACTTAAGAGAGGTTTCAAAGAAGAAAAGAAGAAAGTGGCAAATGCAAGTCAACCAGAAGCAGCAACACATCGGTATCAGTTTCGGGGATGAGTCCCTGGGGCGAGGCCCACATCAGCATCAGTTTGGGGGCGAGGCCCGCATCAATATCAGTTTGGGGCGAGGTCCATATTAATATCAGTTTGAGGGCAATGCCCACGTCAATATCAGTTTGGGGTTGAGGCCCACAACATCAGTATCAGTTTGGGGTTGAGGCCCACATCATCAGTAACAGTTTTTGGGGATGAGTCCCGAGGGCGAGGCCCACATCGGCACCAGTATCAGTTTTGGGTTGAGTCCTAGGGTTGAGGCCCACATCAGTATCATCATCAGTTTTGGGGATAAGTCTCAGGGTCGAGGCCCACATCACAGGAAGTTTTGGAACGTCACATCACATGATCTACTTCGACCTAGTGCAAGAAGCGAAGAACAGAAAGCTAAGCCAAGATTGGGGGCGACCAGTCTACCACCTCGCGAATCAGAGACGTAACAGGATATTGAGTCACAGAATCAAAGAAGATTGAGCAATCACCAAAGAGAATTGACATAAAGAAATTATAAGCAGGCCCAGGGGGCGACCAAAAATAGTTACAGACGAAGGATACCAAAGAGCACAAGGAAGACCTAACCCATCGAAATGGGAAACAAAACCATGCATACACGTCACATGCACGCAATTTTTGTCTTGTTGTTGTTTACGAACGCTACACGAACGCACATACACTGGACAAATCCTTTTATCATGTTTCATGCATGTTTGTTCCTCTACTCATTCCCTTCCCCATCATATGTTTAGTTAGTTCTCTTCAATATTTATGCACTTAATTGCCTATGTTTAACATGCATGCTTGTACAATGATTGTTTATTTGCGTCTCTGTGTTTATCGATATAATGTGTATATGAAATTATATGTTTGCCGTTATTCCAATTTATGCATGAACTTAGAAGTATATTATCTTTGGAAATATATGTTGCTTAAGCTTGGTTAGATTATTGCACAAATCATATCATTACAAGTGGCATAAGTAAGGGACCATTCCGAACCCAACGGTTTGAGATCTTCCCTTGCGAGGGGTGAGTGTGACCTTAAATCATTTTCCCGGTTTACACCGGGTGGCGACTCCATGTTATTTCTCCGGTTTAGTTCCCCCTGTGGGCTATTCCGTACTCCCAACCGGGCCGCGAGCCCGGGACATCGTCACTGATTTCTGTGTCCTACAATGGTTTATCAGGTAAAATTTTAACAATTGGTTTTGACAATGCATATGCAAATACTGCATTAATTAGAGATTTAAAAGAAATCTGTCAACAAAATTTGGGGTGTCGATTTTTTCATATTCATTGCATATGTCATATCCTTAATTTATGTGTTCAAGATGGTCTGACTTTTTTAGAACATCACATTAATCGTATTAAGATTGCACTTAATTATATTTGGTTATATTCTAATGTCATGAGAGAATGAGCCAAGTTTTGTAAATTTAATGGTGTTAAATCGGTAAAAATTTCACGAGATGTTTCAACTCGTTGGAATTCAACATATTTTCTTTTAACTCAAGTTTTTCAATACAAAAATATATTATATATTTTTTCCCAACATGATCGACATATAACGCTTTTGCCTAGTTAAAGAGATATTTGTGGAAAAAAATTTAGAACTTTTAAAAGTTTTTAATGATGTAACAAATATTTTTAATGAAGTTTGTTATCCTACAATAAATTTATTTCTTGTTGAATGTTTGAATATTATTGATACTCTATATGAACATGCTGAAAGTGAAATATTAATGATATTATTTTAATAGAAGCTATTACTATTATGAAGAGAAAATTATTTATTTATTTTAAAGATATTTCTTTATTTTATCTTATTGTCACAATTTTTGATCATAAATTCAAATTAGAAGGTTTAATAGATGCTTACAAACTTACTATATATTTTCAGGAATAAATGATGAAATTCATACTATAAAATAAATAGATGAAATACAAATTGATTTAATAGACTTATTTAATGATTATATCAGTAGATATAACTTGCAATCATCATGAAAATATAGTCATGAATCCGTAATACATTCAAGACTTAATGTAGCTGATCGTTGGTTACTAAAATGAAATAAAGAATAGAGGGAAACCACGACTTATAATCCGGAATTAGATAATTTTTTATCTAGCAATTTCGAGTTTCCTCCTGAAAGTTTAGTAAGTAAAAATTTTTAAGTACTTGACTGGTGGAACCGACATCAAAATGTCTATCATGTTTTATTAATTATTGCTAAAGAAATGCAGATAGTACTTGTTTCCACTGTTGCGGTTGAACAAACCTTCAGCTTAAGAGGTAATATTTTGAAAGCGAGGCGGACATCATTACATCCAAACACTTTAGAAGCAACAATTGTGTGGATGACTAGACCTGAGCTGATATGAGGTAACAAGAAAATACCCCTGATAATTTTGAAGACTTGTTCGACAATACATCGACAAATACAAGTGGAACAAGAACTGAAGGATCAACAGACACAGATAATGATGGTGAGTAAATAATTATAATGGTGAACTATCTAAAAAATATAATGGAACTACGTGAGTTTTAATTCATCTCACCCTAAAAGGATACATAAACAATTTTAAGTTTTTAAAAATTTAAGTTCAAACTCTTTTATTTTATTTTTTAATTTAAGTTTTTAATTTAATATAATACAAATTCAAATTAATAAATTTGAAATACCATTTTTATTTTTTAAAAAAATTAAAATTAAAATTTTAAATTAATTAAAAAACCCAAAATCGAACCGGAACCGTCCGATGCGGTTCCAGTTCGGAACCGTCCGATTCGGTTGCAGTTCGGAACCGGACCAAGCCGGTGGCCAGGTCTAGTTCGAATTGTGAATCCTTATCAGATATTTTCCAAAACAAGTTCATGTCGACATACGATAACATGTCGACCTATTTTCATATTGATACGACCCTATACAAGCGCCATGGTGGGTCAAAATCATTAAAATAAGTAAAAATATAGTACGGGCATCGTGGCGAAAAAAAATCATATCATATCTTATCAAAAGCTCATATCATGTCAGAAGCGGAATCAAATGCGTTTAGAATACATGTTTTTTAAAAGCAATTTTTTTTTAAAACAAACTTTTCAAAATACTTTTTCATAAAAAACTATGAAACAAAGGTATCCAAAATATGTTGTAAAACTATTCTTTGTATACTAAATCAAACTCTAAAACCAATATCATCATAAAATTCGTATCAAGCATTCAGAAACCAACTCAGCTAGACGAACATATCAAGCGTCTAATGCCTAGGTCGTGCATATAGACCGGACATTATCCGAAACGTGACCATGTCGACAGAGTAGTGGGTTGGTCCACTGCAGTTAGATAAAACCCTATACAAATGTCACATAGGTTTCAAAATCTTAAAACATAAACACCATACAAGCATCGTGGAGGAAACAAATCATATTGTATCAAAAGTAAAAATCAAATATATTTCGTTTAAAATGAAAATTCTTTGAAAACAAGCTTTTTAAAATACTTTCTGAAAATCAAATAACCAAGAACATTCATTCACGTGTCAGACACATCACATAACACATATTAAATCCATCATATATTGACAAATACTCAAAATTACAAACAATAACATCATATCACACACTTGATCTAAAGAAGTCATACCGATGAATATATATATATGGTATCTCGATGTATGAGTTATATGTGTGTGTGTGTGTGTGTATGTATTAACCAACCATTGACAAATAACTCATACATCGAGATACCATATCATCATATCACACATAGGCCTCATAATGTTTATATAGACATACTGTATCAAAGTCATATTCTTCCAATTATAATACAATGTTGTACCAAACCACCAAAACCCATGGATATAACCAACCCGGACCTGTGGTTGTTGATACAACTAAACTTATGCATATATAATCTAAGCATGATTCTAACTCACTATTGTTAGGGCAGATGTGGAACCCTTGGGGTCAGATCGGTACCCCGTGTAACGGAATTAGGTCTAACCCATGGATATAGAGCATGAGTGCATATTAAAGTAATTTAATGAAATAATATATTCCATTACGAGTCCATAGAAAAAATTTCGGGACAAATCGTAGTTCGGAAACTCCAAAACAAAGAAAAATAAGTTTCCGCGCGTGTGGGCATTGCGACGCTCATTGTGTGCACATTACGACGCTCAAGTGCGAGGGCATCAGCTCTTAGCGCATCGCACCGTGATAGAGTCATTTCACGACATCTGCTTTTACGTTGTGACTTGCAGTCCCACACGTCTCGACTCTCCCATGTGGAAAAAGTTTCTAAAGAGCTTTTCGACTTTGAATCATATCCAAATCACTTCCAACTTTCTCCAAATACTTCCATATACCCAAAATCCAATTTTAAAATAAAAAACAACATCAACACATGTTATATAACAAACATAAATATATTCTAAATACATATATATATTTCTTTGAATCAAAATACAAACCAAACAAGAATCCCACAAAAAGCAGCCCATGGATAATTATATGCGACTCAAAAGTGGTCAAATGATTATAGAATGGTATTTATAGCTCCAAGTTTTCATCTAGAGTTCTAAACTCAAATTTTGTGTTCTATTTCCAACATATACAAATTTGACATAATCAGTGTTTATGCTTATAGAGCATCTTAACACAAATCTTTATTCATGTTTCAACCTTTTAAGTTATATAATTATGCATCAAATACATAATACATCACCATATGTTTCATTAATGATCTCAAAATGAAGGTAAATCATTAGATGAAATAAATATTAACGAGTTGATAATATAATTGCATTACTTTATTAAGTCAATAGAGAAGAGTGATGACATGCCTTGAATACTCTTCCAATTCTTATACATCTACAGTAATATTTTATATTAATAATAAATATACAGATTTTCATAAGGGTTATGATGAGTGGTAATTATATCACTATTTCCCACTCATTTGACCTAATATTTTGTATAGTTTCTTGAGTTTTGTGAATATTTTGATGTGTTTTGTGTTATTTTGTAGATAAATAAAGTTCAAGACAGTCTGGGGTGATTTGGAACCAAAACAGTGAAAATTGGACAAAAATGGCATTTTTGTAATTTGTCCGCGTCGCGACGCGCAAGCCTATGGCGTCGCGACGCCTAACGTGCGCCGAACAGTGCTAACATGCGCTGGGTCCACAAGTCAGAATATGAGGAAATTTGACTCTGCTAACGTGCACCGTGCCACATGTCACCATCACAGCCGATCTGCTAACGTGCATCGTGCCATGTGTCATCATATTACGGTGCCGATGGTCGCCATCGCCACATGTCACCACGTGTCACTCCACGTGTCTGTCACGTCATCATCCACATCACCAGTTGACCGAGTCAACATGCCACATCATCGCCACGTCATCATCAGCCAATCACAGCGTGCCACGTGTCATAATTATATGGTACCGATAGTCCATTTCGCCACTTGTGCCATGTCACCACCACATCAGCGCCAATTATTGACTCACTTATCCGAATTGACACGTGGCGGATAAAAATCTGAGCCGACAAATCAGAAGCCGCCACGTGTCGCAATAATTGAGCTCCAACCACCATGCCACGTGTCACCTTATCACCTTATCCAGAATCGCCACGTGTCATCACCTCAGCATGCCACGCCATAAAGCGCTAGCGTCGCGACGCTGGAGGCCTATCCGCGCCTATAAATTCAGCTCAATGTCAGAATTCAAATCATGCATTCCTTGAGTTTTGTAAGGACTTAAAGGATTGTATCTTGTGTGTTTAACTTTTTGTAATTTAAATTTAGCATTTTTACTTTTAGTATTTTTAATTATGCACTTTTACTTTTTGTAATAAAATTTATTTTCTTTTCTTTTTGTACTTTGATGTTTAGTAGTTAATTTACCGCTGGGGTAAAAGGTGAAACATTTAATATAATTATTTAGGTAAATCTCACTTAATTATAATTTATAAATTATAATTTAACCGGATTAATTAATGTCAGACTTTACTACCGCCTATATGGTCGGTCTAAATATAAATGACTTTACTGCCTATATGGCTGGTCTTTATGTGACAGATAATTACCGCCTATATGGCTGGTGTAATTGGACTAAATGGATTACCGCCTATATGATTGGTTTTAAATGTTTAACATTATTAATTCCTGAGAAAGCATAACATAAAATAATTTATATTTTATAATAAGTGAGATTCCTAGGTAAGAAATATTAAATGTGGATCCTCTAACCCCAGCATTTTATTTTATTCTAGGGAAGTGATGAAACACAATATTACTAGGCTTAATAATTGATTTAATTATTTATTGGGTAATTCTTTAGTTTGTTTATTGAGTCTTAAGCTTAATGTTTCTTGTTGTCTGATCACCAATAAGATTGATGTGGTAAACTTAAAATGAACTAGACATATGAATTTTAGGTTTCAGCCTTAGATTCAATAGTCCACGATCTTCCTTGAGGATAGATAACCCTTTAATAGATTTCCTTACAGGATATACATATACCTGTCGGGCTGGGGTAGCCATAATTGGAACCTAATCTTAATGAATCCAGGTAATTTGGTTGACATAGACATATGGTTTAATTGGGTTATATTGGATATTTGTGTCTGACCATCGACAGAGGATTTTGCATAATTTCGTGTTCCAGGTTAGCAAACTGATTTATTACACATATATAAGAGAATCAATTCATCTTTATAATAATATTGTGTGGAGTCACGACCCTAGATCTTTGAGTCTTTTCTTTTATTTTCCTTAGTATTTTCTTTTGAGTCTGTTTTTATTTTAATTAGCAAATCCACATTCAACCAACCAAAAACAATCAATTCCATTCTCCCTATAATTAGATACCTGTAAATAAATTGTATCAATAATTAATAACAACATTAGGAATTAAGTCCTCATGGGATCAATATTTTTATACTACTTGAACGATACGTGCGCTTGCGTTATACGTGTGTATACACGCCGATCAAGTTTTTGGCGCCGTTACCGGGGACTTATTTTTCTTGAGTTATTAATTTTGAAGCTATCTAATTTACTTGTATCTAATTTTCCTTATTTTATTTTGTAATTTTTATTTCTTTCTTTTGTTTTCAGGTGATTGAAAAATGGAACATTATTGGGAGATTGAAAGATTACGAGCCTTACAAGAAGATACACCCCACATATGGGAGCAACAGTCTGGTTTTCTGAGGCCTGTTGTCCAGGCCAACGATTATCACTGGATACCATAACCAAACGACACTACATTTGCTCAACAGAACGCAATGGGGAGATGTGACATATGTAATGGTAACCACCCTAGAGATTATTGCGAGTACAACTACCATCCAGGGTGGCAGAACTATCAAGATCCTTCATGGTATGACGAGCCATCACATTTCACAGAACTACATTTTCCATCTTATCCACCACCCACCTACAATGATCTTCATCAAGAACCAGAACCATCACATGAAGAATAATTGGTTGACATGCTCAAAGATTTATTCAAGAAACAAGACGAAAAGTTGGATACAATGCTTGAAGTATATCAGAATCAACTCGAAAGTATTCAGAGACAATCAGCATCTATTCAGAGGATGACAGATCAAATGAGACAATTAATAGAAAACCAGAATTACATACCTCAAGAACCAGTTTCAGATGACACTGATGAGGCCTTCGAGTACCAATCATTTCACAATGACACTTCAACAGAGGAGGAGGCTGAGCAGTATCAACAACCAGAAGTATCAGTTCAGGAGCCCAAACCAGCGAAGTCTCTAGTTGACTTTTATTATTCAGATTCTGACAAGGATGAAGCTGATCGATTTGTACCAACTGCACCAACAACGGAAGATCAAACTTTCAATCCTCAAAATGAAGATCTTGGAGCATGTTTTACCATGATGTTTGAAGAAGATCTACATGAACCAATCATTTCACTCAGATCAGAGGATGAAGACCTAAAAACAGACATAACTTTACATCTTCAGATTGACACTTATGGAGCATGCATTTCACAAATGACGGATGAAGAGTTGAATATGGAAATCCTAAAATACATATGTGAAGAAAATGTGGAGCAAGAAATAGAGCAAATGAAGGAGCAATTGTCAGACCAAATTGAAGATCCAGAGCATTCAGACGAAACATCACTGTTTTGGGGAGTGCAATTTAAAGATATCACCGGAAGCTTGATAGAATGAAACTTCCATTCAAGGTCAAGCACCATACGAGACCTCCTGATTTTATTTCTTTCTTTTCAGGAACCACTGGAGAAACAAAGGTTAAAAAGGTGGCTCGAGCACTGAATGAGACAAAACTCTTTTTGCCCCTTTACCGTTGGAAGAGACCCTTCAAAAGCAACGCACACGGGATTATCTTTAATCGGACATTAAAAACAACGCTGAAACCTCATTGACAGATGGATTTCAGTCACGTCTAGCTGAAGACGAAATATTTAACGCTAGCAGGGAGGCAACCCATGCACTTTGCTGTAGAGTTTTTAATTTTGTGTGTTATTTTTGTAGGGAAAAGCTCAACCAAAGCATAAGACAGAAGGAATGGTGTTTGGCAAAGATAATAGATAATTCATTAGCGATGGCTGAGTAAGGAATGGATTATCGAGACGCATCCTAATGAATTTATACTAAGCGAATGACGTATTGCGTACACAATTCCGTTGCCTTAATTATTGCTTTAATTTGCTTTTCTGTTGTAATTATCTTTATTTTCATAGACAAGATCCAGACTTTTTGACCTTTCACGATTTCTTTTGTTGTTTAGCTAACAAACGTCCTATGGAAGATACTAGTGTTATTATTACTCACCCTTTTTTAGGTACTATAAATTCAACTCATCATTGCACTTTTGAAGACATCCAAAGTAAAACATGGAAGCCACTTCAAGAAGACAAGTTGAAAATATTTGTGTGTTTTGCGGTACTGGTGTTGGTACTAAGCCACAATACGTAGAAACAACACATGAATTGGGTCGAGTCTTAGCTGCAAGGAATATGCACTTAGTATATGGCGGAGGTAATCTTGGACTAATGAGGATCGTTTCAAAGGCCGTACAGGAAAGATGCAGTCATGTTTTGGGAATCATCCCAAAACCCTTGGCATAGACAAATCTTATTGGACCATCAAACAGAGAGGAACTTATTGTGCCAGGTATGTCCGAGCGACTAGTGGAAATGATTAACCGTGCTGATGCTTTTATTGCTTTGCCAGGTGGCTTGGGCACATTGGAGGAAATTTTTATAGTGCTATCTTGGGCAGAAACCAATTGGATTGTTTAACATTGATGGATTTTATGATTTTCTTTGTGTGTTTCTTGATGATGCCCGGAGAAATGGGTTCGTGTCAAAACCTTTAAAAGAACTCATCTTTACTACTAGAACTGCTCCGGATCTAATTGACCAAATCTTAGTTTATGAACCACAAGTTGACCATATCCTTTCAAAGATAAATTGGTCCGAGGACGATCGTGGTAAGAGGCGTCGGATTAATCTGGATCTTAACCTTTAACTTTTCGTGTAGAATTTCAGCTAACCAGGTACTATCTTCTAAACTCTTCTTCTACTGTTTAAAATATTGAGGATAATGTCTCATTTAGGTTTGGGGGATGAAGTTAGTTGATTAGTACCTTATTTTTAGTTTGTGTGTTATTTTTATTTTCAGTCCAAATTTTTCGAAAAATACAAAAAAATTGATTTTTTTTCAAAAATTACAAAAATATTTTACGTTTTTGTGTTTTTATTTTGACTAAAGAGGTGAAATTGGTAAGAGATAGCTGTGTAAGGAGTTCCCACTCCTGAGACGTATCTCAAACATATTTCGGAATAAGTTAATTTTTATTTATTTCCTTTTGAATTATTTAATTTGTAAATTCTCCATAAAACGGACTAAAAAGGATCTTTATATGCTCAGTTGGCAGATATTATCAAGATGCATAGTAATATAAGGACATGAGCTAAAATTGAAAAGTTTGTAATATTCAGTGCTCTAGTTTAATTGGAGGAAGCATCTCAAAAAGTGATGGAGTAAAAAAAAATCTGAGATCCGAGTTATTAAGTCTGTAAGGGTGTTTTAACACCTAGTGCCCTAAAGCCAACTGGTTTGGGAGTCACTGGCCCAAAGCTCGCTACATGGATCAAATATGCTGTATATATATATATATATCTGAAGTCTGAGTAATTAAATCCGTAGGGGTGTCTTAACACCTGGTGCCCTAAAGCCAACTGGTTTGGGAGTCACCGACCCAACACCGACCCAACTGGTTTGCAAGCTTGAGAAGAGCACCAATGACCTCAATGCCATTCAACAATGGAGAGGGGAGCTTTTGCGAAGCTACATGGTTCGCTTCAATAAAGAGATGATAACAATCCCAGATCTCCATCAACCTACTACAGCGGAAGCATTCAGAAATGGATTACTTTCAGAAAGTGGACTCTACAAAAAACTCACTAAAATTCGATGATACACAATGGATCAAGCCATGGCTCAGGCCCACATTGAGATTATATGGGAGGAAGATAAGAGGAACAATAAGAGAGGAAGCTCCACCAACCATGACAATGAAAGAAGTTTGAATCCTCCCAAGCGACATAATAAAAGATGTGCTAGTAATACTTCTCAATAAGATATCATCTGATGTGACTAGACAAAAAAAAGGCCAGAAGCCACCCATTGTCGCCTTGAGGACATCATAGCTTCCCAAATAAGTACTCATTGGTTACTTTAAAAGAAAACGACCTTCACAAAACTCCAACTTAGGGAGAAATTCATTTGCTCCAATCGACAACATAAAAAATCATCCGGTCCAATCAACATACCTCTCCCAGTCAACTTTACAAGCTTATCACTTGCTAAAGATCACAATCGACACTACATTTATGATGGTTTAGAATTGAGCAAAGATTCCACTCGACACTCCACGTATGAGGTTTGACACTTGTTTAAGATCTCATTCTACATGAGATGGAAGAAGACCTAGCACGAGGCAAATGTGTCATTCGACATGACATGGAAGAAGTCTTAGTATTTGACAGAGAGTTCATTCGACACGACTGGGAATGAGTCTTAGCTAGAGGCTAAGGCTCCACTTCACACGACAAGGAAAAAGTCTTAGCTAGAGGCTGAGGTTCCACTCCACACGATATGGAAGAACTCTTAGCTAGGGTCTGAAGCACCACTCGACACGACAAAGAATAAGTCTTAGTTAGGGGCTAAGGTTCCAGTCGACACGACATGAATGAATGATCAACTATTAGCTGAAGTTTCATTCGAAAAATAGATGTAGACTTGACTCAAGAAAGATACTTCAAATGAAGATACATCATGAGATGATATCTCACTCGACATTACAATAATGTAGACTCGACTCAATGAGGATGCCCCAAATGAAGGTTCATCATGAGATGAATGTCCCACTAGACACTATACTCAACATGAGGCGAATGTCTCACTCGATATGATACGTATGAGGCTTTACACTTATTTAAGATCCCATTCTACAAGACATGGATGTCACATTCCTTAGAAGACATGAAATGTTAGTCATCATCTCCATACAACATTGATTTAATATCGCCAACTCCAGACTATATAGGGAATATTTTATCATGCCTAGTAGAATGAATAACCTTCTTGGACCTCCATCAGGTCCAGTCGACCGACCTTCATCGGGTCAGATAGTATAAAAAATCCCTTGGACCTCCATCAGGTCCAATCGATCGACCTTCATCAGGTTAGGTAGTGTGAAAAATCCATTGGACCTCCATCAGGTCCAAGCGACCGACCTTCATCAGGTTATTTAGTATGAAGAATCCATTGGACCTCCATCAGGTTCAATCGACCGACCTTCATCATGTTAGGTAGTATGAAAAATACCTTGGGCCTCCATCAGGTCCAATCAACTGACCTTCATCAGGTTATGTAGTATGAAAAATCTATTGGACCTCCATCAGGTCCAATCGACTGACCTTCATCAGGTTAGGTAGTATGAAGAATCTCTTGGACCTCTATCAAGTCCAATCGACCGACCTTAATCAGGTTAGGTAGTATGAAGAATCCATTGGACCTCAATCGGGCCCAGTCGACCGACCATCATCAAATCTAGTAGGATGATGACCCTAATGGACCTTCATCAGGTTTATTCGACCGTAGTCTCATGGTCTTCAGACGACATGGTCTCAGACTACAAGTCTTGTAGAATGAGGAATTATACCCTCATTGACATTTGTCAGGTTTTGTAGAATGAGGAATTATACCATCATTGACCTTTGTCAGGTCTTGTAGAATGAGAAATTATACCTTCATTGACCTTTGTCAGGTATTGTAGAATGAGGAATGAGAACCCTCATTGACCTTCTTCAGGTCTAGTAGAGTGAGGAGTGATGACCTTCTTGGACCCTAATAAAGTCAATTCGATAGGTCCATACAACCGTAGTCTCATGGACCCTCATCATGAGAATGATTGATGACCATTATAGACCTTCATCATGTCTAGTAGTATGATAATGAAAGACTTGGACCTTCGTCAGGTCTGTAGAGTGAAGAGTTTCATAGACCTTCATCTGGTCCAAACGACATTGAAGACTCCACTGGTTCTTTGACCCGTAGTATGGGGATTATCCTGAACCTTCATCTGGTTCAGTCGATCGGGGACATCCCCAAAAGACTCACGACGAGTCAAATGAAGACATGGATTTCCCACAGTCCATACGACAATGTCGTGTGAATTAACTCATAAACCTCCATCTAGTTCAGTCGACCGGGGACATCCCCCATGGACTCACGTCGAATCAATTGAAGACATGGACTTCCCACAATCCATACGACAATGTCGTGTGAATTAACTCCTGAACCTCCATCTGGTTCAGTCGACCGGGGAAATCCCTCATGGACTCACGTCGAGTCAATTGAAGACATGGACTTCCCACAGTCCATATGACAATGTCGTGTGAATTAACTCATGAACCTTCATCTGGTTCAGTCGACCGGGGACATCCCTCATGGACTCACGTCGAGTCAATTGAAGACATGGACTTCCCACAGTCCATAAGACAATGTCGTGTGAATTAACTTCTGAACCTTTATCTGGTTCAGTCGACTGGGGACATCCCCGTGGACTCACGTCGAGTCAATTGAAGACTTGGACTTCCCTCAGTCCATACGACATGTCGAATAAAATAACTCCTAAACCTTCATCTAGTTCAGTCGACCAGGGACATCCCTCATAGACTCTCGTCGAGTCAATTGAAGATATAGACTTCCCTCAATCCATACGACATGTCGAGTGATACAATTTCTGAACCTTCATCTGGTTCAGTCGATCGGGGACATCCCCCATGGACTCTCGTCTAGTGAATTGAAGATATGGACTTCCCTCAGTCCATATGACATGTCGAGTGAAATAACTCATAAACCCTCATCTGGTTCAGTCGACCGGAGACATCCCTCATAGACTCTCGTCGAGTCAATTGAAGATATGGACTTCCCTTAGTCCATACGATATGTCGAATAAAATAACTCCTGAACCTTCATCTGGTTCAGTCGACCAGGGACATCCCCCATGGACTCACATCGAGTCAATTGAAGACATGGACTTCCCACAGTCCATATGACAATGTCGTGTGAATTAACTCCTGAACCTTCATCTAGTTCAGTCGACCGGGGACATCCCTCATGGAGTCACGTCGAGTCAATTGAAGACATGGACTTCCCACAGTCCATACGACAATGTCGTGTGAATTAACTTCTGAACCTTTATCTAGTTCAGTCGACCGGAGACATCCCCTGTGGACTCATGTCGAGTCAATTGAAGACTTGGACTTCCCTCAGTCCATACGACATGTCGAATAAAATAACTCATGAACCTTCATATGGTTCAGTCAACCGGAGACATCCCTCATGGACTCTCGTCGAGTCAATTGAAGATATGGACTTCCCTCAGTCCATACGACATGTTGAGTGATATAATTCCTGAACCTTCATCTAGTTCAGTCGACCGGGGACATCCCCAATGGACTCTCATCGAGTCAATTGAAGATATGGACTTCCCTCAGTCTATACGACATGTCGAGTGAAATAACTCCTGAACCCTCATCTGGTTCAGTCGACCGGGGACATCCTCATGGACTCATGTCGAGTCAAATGAAGATACAGACTTCCCTCAGTCCATACGACATGTCGAATAAAATAACTCCTAAAATTTCATCTGGTTCAGTCGACCATGGACATCCCCCATGGACTCACGTCGAGTCAATTGAAGATACGGACTTCCCTCAGTCCATACGATATGTCGAATAAAATAACTCCTGAACCTTCATCTGATTCAGTCGATCGGGGACATCCCTCATGGACTCTTGTCGAATCATTTGAAGATATGGACTTCCCTCAGTCCATACGATATGTCGAATGAAATAACTCATGAACATTCATCTAGTTCAATCGATCGGGGACATCCCCCATAGACTCATGCCGAGTCAAATAAAGATATGAACGACCATCAATATATACGACATGTCGAGTGATACAATTCCTGAACCTTTATCTGGTTCAAAGTCGACTGGGGACATCCCCCATAGATTCATGACGAATCAAGGAAAATCATGGATTTTCCCCAGTCCATACGACGAAACACCGTGTGGATTAACTTTGAGCCTATGCTAGGATCAGTAAAACAACTACCCATGTCCCGTTTCATTCGACATGCGCAAATGTACTCTCCAAGTCAGAGGCTCCTAGACTTGGAGAGTAGGAGACAAACTGTATGGGCCAAATTTGAACTCAAGGGTCAAACTGACATTTCACCTCTGGGCCAACCACGAAACCAGAGATTCAAGGCCCACTATCAAATCCCGTTTAAAAACCAATACCCGGCCGAGAGACCATACAACCCAAAGCCCATCGCCCATCGCTCATCAATAACCAGGTTGGGAAAACGCCTAAACTCATAAACCCTACTAATTAAATCAACAGTTACAAAGATAGTCATAAACACCACCATTAAGTCTACAGTTACAGAAATCCCAACAGGCATGAGAATGGTAAATGACGCCATATCATAGGACTTATAAAAGAGAAGGGTCATGGCATGAAGAGCCATCGAACATGACACAATTCCACAGCATATCACTCGAGAAATATCAAACACTCTGCCCCCACGACAAACAAACTAAGATAGAGGTAACTTTAGGCCTTATTCTCCATACTTCCGTCTTATCCACACTATTGACTTGGGCGTCGGAGTGCCTACAGCACCCACCACACCGGTGGGCAGTACTCCCCGCTCATTCTACCTTTATTTTGCAGGATCGCTAGTGCCCCCATACTATAAATTCTCGATTGTGGACCTCGGGCAAAAATCAACATCCACAATTGTTTTCTTAGGTCAAAAGATAATAACAACGATATACCTTGAGTACTATTCTAATTCTTGTACATCAATGGTAATATTTTATATCAATAATAAATTTATAGGTTTCCAAGAGTTATTAATGGTATTGCATGTAGTGTTTTATTCCTTGTCATATAAATAAAATAAAGTGAAATAACCTGAAGATATCTTTATTAGTTTGACAAAATATTAGAAGACTTGTATTATTTGACCAATTATAATGGGAGGTAGTAATGTATAATTAGAAAGGAATATAATATATATATATGAGCAATGATATACATACATATATTTTTCTCAAATTTTATCCTAACTCAGCTATTGTACATAGAGATGATAATTTCACCCACAAACCCGTAAATTCGCAAAAACCCGTCCGCAATAGGTATGATTTGGTAAATATTTAAGCGGGTTTGGTACATTAAAACAAAACCCACTGCGGGTTTGGTTATTAAGCAAAACCCGAGGATACCCGCTACCCGCAAACTAAAATTTTTTGTTTTATATTTTTCAGGGTAAAGAAAATCCACTCATATAAAAGGACTTACATTATGTAGTTAACTTTTTCATTTTTTTGAATTTCTTCTGGTCTTATATTAGTTTAATCTGTAGTTAATATGTTGTTAAGTTTTTTGTCAACTTTATCATTTTTTGAATTGATTTTGGTCTAGTATTTTCTTCCGTATTTGCGACTTCATATTGACTTCAAGCCAAACTCCATTGACATGTGAAAAAATTTTAGATGGTTTAATATTCTGTTTAATTTGGTTTTCATATTATAGAATGAGAATATTCTATCACGAGAAATTTATTTTTATATGATATTTTTAAAAACAGCAAAAAATCCGTTGGGTACCAATACATGTATGGTAATTTATTTTTATATATGGGTGTAAGTTTGATGATGAAAATTAAAATCCGCAACAGAGATTTAATAATTTATTTACGGGTATAAATTTGATAATGAAAAACCCGCACCAAATCATACTCACCGTTATCCATAATTGTACCTACAATGACTCCATGTAATTACTATAGTTATATTAAGTAAGTTGAGATGAAAGCGGGGAAAAGTGTAGATATGTTATCAGAATTGGGAACCCTGTCTGCGATGGCTGCCACGTGGACCACCTATAAAACGTCATTTGTATTATCTACCGTGTTGTCTTCTTTATACTTTAGCTTGCTCTCTCTCTCTCTACGGTTCTCCTTTACGCGACGGCGAAGAGAGAGACAAATACAAGAGAAAAATTTCACAAATAAAATTTGAAGATAAATCTGATTCTCTAAAAAATAAAAATAATAAAATTTGAAGATAAATCAAACCGAAATTTTTTTTATCCACATAACGAAAAAGAAAATAAACTTCGTAAAAACAGACAAATATCTAAACCTCGAATCACAATCACAGTTCCTTAACTCTCTCACGAAATGGCGGCGCCATTTGCGGACGGAAGCGGAGGTGGAGGAGGCGTGACAGTAATGGCAGGTCCGTTGAATCCAATCGACGCTTCTGCACAATCCAAAACTTGTTTGAAAAACTCTGCGTTGAAATCGCCGATTCTCATCTTCTTGTTCTTCCACAAAGCAATTAAATCGGAGCTCGATGGCCTTCACCGTGCTGCCATGGCTTTTGCGACAAATTTAGACGGGGGCGGTGATATTAATACCTTGCTGGAGCGGTATCACTTCCTTCGCGCGATTTATAAGCACCACTGCAATGCTGAGGACGAGGTAAGTCGTTTAATTTGAATTTGTAGGTCAACTTTTTCGGATTAAGTTAAGAATTTTCTTTTTACATTTTTTTTTCTGTTTTATTTGTGATGATTCTGATGAATAGTTTCGATTTTTCATTTCTCTCGTTTTTGTGTTTCTAATTTCGAGGACAGTTTTGATTATTTAAAACATTTATTCATGAATTGCGAGCTGCTTGTTGATTGCATGAGATGAGACGATAGAATGTTCTTCATTTGGCTTGTTGTGTAAAGCTTCTTGGTGGAGGTTTCTCAATAAAAAGTAGGAAATGAGAAAATACCAATTAGACTTAGAAGCCAAGGATATACTCAGGATTGAGGTGCTGTGGTTTTTTAATCCAGGCTGTGCTGCTGATTACTTAATCGCAGCGATTCAATCCGGCTTATTTTGAATGCTTTAAATCGATACCGATTTTCGGGCCATTTTGACAGTTTAATCGGCTGAATTTTCTATTTTTCAAAAATGATCCGTTCTCATTTTTTAATCTATTTCTAAATTTTCAATATTTTTTTATGAAGTTTTGTTTAATGATTTTGTGGAAAAAAATATTTTCACTATCCTTAATTTATTATATTTTATTAAATAAGTATAAATTTTTTATTTATATCAAAATGACCCTTATTTATATTGACTTAACTAAAAACTCTTAGATTGTGTAATATTTTTTCAGTCATTCATTTCATTTTCCCAATTAATTCCAATTATTTCCGTTTAATTACAAATCGCTCAAATCATTTTTGGAGCGATTTATTACCGATTTTTGATTAAATTGCCCAGATCCAGAGTTGTTGTGAATGGAATTGCTATATGTCAAATATAACTGTATAAGTGGTTGGTGGTTGGCAAATAGTGTCTGTGAAGTAAAATGGGTGTTTGCCAAACACCTAAATTGATGTTCTTTCAAAATTTTGCAGTAGCACAAACTTACCCAAATTTCATTTGCATTGATATGTGTTGATTGGTTGTAATTTAAAAATTCAGTAGTGGCAATACGTTACTTTAGAAGTAGAGTCTGGTGGAATATACATATACGTTATAATTGCTTTGCTGACAACTTTACAACATTGAACCTTCACCTGATGCTTTTGCATTTGCTGCCGGTTTGGGAGGGCGTGGACTAACATGAGCCACTTGATTTCATCCTGCAGTGCTTATTATTTGAGATATTATTTAGACTTACAATTAAATTCTCACCGGTGCAGGAAAAAGAATTTTACACATTTATGGTTTCTTGTGTCTCACTTTGTATACTTATCTTGGAAGAAAATCTGGCCGGACTTGTTTTCCATTTATCAACTACAAGATATCTCTTATTAAATAAAATTGAGAATAAAATAGAGAAATTAACCACAGAAAAGAAGAAATTTTCGTAACTGATGCGTGGCTCTTTCCTTATAATATGTAAGCTTTCTACCTTCAAAACTTAAATCTGGAAATGAATATCTTAAATTTCTCTTAGTTATGGTCATTTGATTCTTAACATCTAGTTGATCTTGTGTCTTAGACGATCTCATTCTTATTCGTGATTTATTTAATACATCTTTTCATAAACGTTTTTCATAAAAAGATTCTATAGGTGGTTTAGGTGGTTCTTGCTAGTTGCTTCATGATTCAGCTAATTACTTCAGGATCAAAGTTCTATAATGTGGGAAACATGTTGTATATATTTTTGATTCAATGTTCCTTCGTTTAGTCTTGTAACTATGTTTGATTTGAACTCACCTTCTTGTTTTCATGCGCTATAAAGATGGCTGAATTTAACAGCAAAACATGAATTCCATATTAGGAACATTCCTTTAAAATTATTGGCACATGATCTGGGACTCTTATCAGATCAGAGATCATTTGAAGAAAAAGATGTTATTATGGTTTTGTAAACATATAGTAGTAAATTGTTACATCCCAATACTTTATGTATCAATTTATAATTTTTCAATTTTTGAATTAGTTAAATGATAATAACCCATGTTATAATGATGTTCCCATCCTCAAAATAGATAATAGAAGATAGTTTCCCTTTCATAATTAATACACAATTGATAGAATTAGTCACAGTATTTTATTTAAAAATTGCAGGTCATCTTTCCAGCTCTTGATATACGTGTGAAGAACGTTGCACAGACTTACTCCCTTGAACATGAGGGGGAGAGTGTTCTTTTTGATCAATTGTTTGAGTTGCTGAACTCCAGCATGAGAAATGAAGAAAATTATAGGAGGGAGTTAGCCTCTTGTACCGGGGCACTTCAGACTTCCATAAGCCAACATATGTCCAAGGAAGAGGAACAGGTACTTATTTATTTAAGTTTTCCATGTGGTTATAGCTTAGAATCTTCTGAACATCCAGCTACAAACGTAATTACAAGGTTGAGGAACTTATATGTGTTGTAGCATTCTTAGTTTTTCTGTTGCACTGAAACCTCTTTTATGGTCTTTACATGGCAGTAACAGTGTTGGTGCATAACTGATAATCCATCTTGATGCTACCATTGCCTACTTTAGTCTTCTCTTTTTCTTTGGTGAATTGCTAATAAAAGTAATATCCTTTGCTGAGTTGAAAGAAGCTCAGTGTACTATTTCCCAGTACTACGGGTAGCAAGATGGCAATAATTAAGGACATACATCCTCTGCAACAAATGATTTTTGGATAAAGTCATGCCTGTGATCTGTTTGGCTTTGGCCTTTTTTTTTTACCCAATTCATGGAATCTCTGGATATCATTGATATCTTCAAGGGGAAAACCAGCCCTTTTTTAGGAAATTTAATGGTATATTCAAATCCAACCTGGCTCTAAGTTGCGTAGAAAAGGAGGAAATTTTTGTTGATGAGTAATATCTTGAGTGAAGGCATTATGAGCCTATAAAGAGTATACAAGCTAAAAATCTTTACTTTTTTGAAATACACACGACTGTGACATTATTTATGCGTTGTTTGACGGTTTACTCTTTCATGGTAGTATTGCTTCATGACACCGTGATGATGTAAGGTTTTGAGGATAGCGCAGAAGTGTCCATATGACTGGATTTTAAAATTTTTCTTCTCAAACCGTTTATCGTAGTTATACCGTTGTTGATGTATTATATAAATAAATAAAATTAATCTCTATTAGTTTTATGATCATGCAAATAAATTTTATTTATCAATATAAATAATATTTAGTTATTTACTAATAATAAAACATACCTTGATGTGTTTATTATTTTTTCTTGAGCCTTTTTGAATATCCTCGATTTTTCCATTGCGGTAGTGCACCAAGCGTTGCACCGAGCGTTGGCACACTAGCACTCCTCTACGAACAAATTGTTCCCACTTTTGAGAACAAAGAAAAAATATTTTTCTTTTTTGGATGTTGAAGTCAACGTGAATCTTCAATTGCATATATGTACACACACACTCATATTAACGTAGCAAGCTTCAATGCTTATATATTTAAGCATCAATGCGCAACAACGCAAGCTTCAATGTATATGTTAATATATTTCAACGTCAATTTCAATTACTTATATATAATATGATTTGTTTTAATTGTATCATAATACAACAAGGATAATCTAAGATCTCTCCAATTAAATTTGGCCTCGTAAATATTCTTTCCAAAATAAATTAGGATACCTAATCAAATTAGGAATCCTAATTAAATAAAATCTTTCCTATTTAATCTTAATTAGGATTCTAATTAATTTGGGTGCTGACCCACTAAATTAAAGTCCAATAGATTAAATATTATTTTGGCCCAATAATTAATTAACTATTGATTAATTAATTTATCTTACTTCATTTTAATTAACAATTAATTAAAATTACATCTAATTAAATTAAATTTATTTAATATAAATATCAAATATTTATTTAAATAATTAAATATAGTTTTATATTTCGAATTTATTAATCAAATTAATATTTTTGAAATATCTCGAATATCCTAATCCAATTAGAAAATCTTATTTTGCCAAAATAATCATTTATTAACTTTTAATAAATATCATTGAATTTGTAACATAGATGGGAACTATATTTTTGGGCGACCGTCTTAGGTTCATTATCGAGTAGTAGTGGAATACTATTAACTCTTTAATATTTCATCTCTATGATATTCCACATGCATGGGTTATCGCCTAGTAGCAAGCCATGACCCTTAGTCGATGAATGAAGTGCGAAAATATATGAACCTGTTAGAATATACTTCGAGCATGTCATCTCATTCCTACCGATATATATGTTTCTTATCAAGTCCGGGATCATGGTTAGGTCAAATCTTTTCTACTTGATATATCTTTAAACTCGATCGAGTGGATTTCATATCTCTAAGATATCGACTGCTTTGGACAAAGACTTGTATCCACAACTTTGAGTTCCCTTGAAATATCTCTAGCTTTTATTATTAAAGCTATCGGATCCCATCTTAAAGCACACGTGACTTCGTATGTTAATAGTTTAAGACCATCTAGTGTTTATTGAAATGACGTGAATAGTCGAATGAAGATATACTAGTGAACCATGAGTACTATCGCACAAGCCATCATATGAACTCAGGTCAGAGGATATGACGACACTAATGTATTATTACGAAGATCAGTGACCTTAGATAATATTACCATGTAATCTTACGCTTTTGTGGTCGTGTTCAATATTTCATTCTACTAATGAAACATCCATTATTTGTGTCCTTATGATATGAGACTCATCATCCATTCTATTAACATTAAATGTCAATCTAGGTGACACACAACAATATTGGTTGAGTGATATATTATCGTTCCGTATAATAATCACGTTTTACCAAGAACTTACTTTGAGACTCATTCGTATATATATCGTTGACTCTCATATTTGACACAACATCTTGTGACATACATATGAAATATGAATGTAACAATGTGTAGAGAACAAATGTCTTTTATTAATAAATAATAAATTATATTATAAACATTTTGCCTTAACCAGAACTGGTTTAGGAGCATACACTCTAACAAACTCCCACTTGCACTAAAGCCAGTTATTATGATACTCTATGCCCATCTTCTCAAGATGACGCTCCATTTGATCCTGGCTCATAAGCTTTGTGAGTGGGTCAGCTACATTGTCAGCTGACGGTAGGGGTGGGCATCGGATCAGATCGAATCAGATCCGATCCGATTCTTTAATCTGATCTAATAGAGAAAACTAGGTTTGACGGATTTCGGATCAGATCGGATAAAAACCGATCCGATCCGATCCGATCAGTTTTCAAAGAGAGAGAGAGCAAATCACATCATGTAATTAAAGCCCTTGAACACTGTAAAAGATAATGGGAAAATTGATATCTATTCAATTGATATAGGTTACATATTTATATACATAAATTATAAGCTAATAAGGAAAGTAAATGCTAAATAAGGAAAGTATCCTAATTAGGAATCTACACTAATTAGGCTATTACAATCTGTAACAGATCTTACAATCTGTAACACTCCCCCTCAAGCTGGAGCATAAATGTTAATCATGCCCAGCTTGTTACAAAGATAATCGACCCGGGCCCCATTTAAAGCTTTAGTGAGAAGATCTCCTAATTGTTCCCTGTCTTCACGTATCCTGTGGAAATCAAGCCTTGTTGTATTTTCTCACGAACAAAATGGCAGTCTATCTCAATATGCTTAGTTCGCTCATGAAATACAGGATTCGAGGCAATATGAAGGGCAGCTTGGTTGTCACACCACAACTTAGCTGGCATTGTAATCTTGAGACCCACCTCAGTTAAGAGTTGATAGATCCATATAATTTCACATACAGAGTGTGCCATAGCCCGATATTCTGATTCAGCACTTGAACGTGATACAACGTTCTGCTTCTTACTCTTCCATGCAACCAAATTCCCTCCAACAAAGACACAATAGCCTGATGTAGATCTTCTGTCTATTCTTGAACCTGCCCAATCGGCATCTGAGAAGCACTCAATATGAGTGTGTCCATGATTCGTATATAAAATACCACGTCCAGGAGCCCCTTTCAAGTAACACAGAATCTGTTCTAAAGCTATCCGGTGATGAACTGTTGGTGACGACATGAATTGACTCACAATGCTAACTGCATAAGCAATATCAGGTCGAGTCACAGTAAGATAATTCAACTTCCCAACCAATCTCCTATACTTCTCCGGGTCTTCAAATAGTTCATCTTCCTTTGTACGGAGCACATCGGGAGGTATCTGGCTACAATATGGTGTAAGTTGCACATTAGGAATCATCGGAGTACTTGATGGCTTTGCCCCTAATTTTCCTGTTTCAGTCAATAAGTCAAGCACATACTTCCTCTGAGAAAGGAAAATGCCTTTCTTGCTTCTTGTAACTTCAACACCTAAGAAATACTTTAGCACCCCTAAGTCTTTATTGTGAAACTGAGTATGAAGAAAGGACTTCAGAGATGAGATTCCCGCACTATCGCTCCCAGTAATTACAATGTCATCAACATATACAACTAGCACAATTATCCCGACTGCAGATTGCCTATAAAAGACTGAGTTATCAGACGTGCATTTCAGCATCCCAAACTTCTCAACTGCCTGACTAAACTTGCCAAACCAAGCTCGAGGACTCTGTTTTAAACCGTACAGAGACTTGTGAAGACGACAGACCTTCCCAGACTCCCCCTGAGCAACAAACCCCGGAGGTTGCTCGAGATAAACTTCCTCATGGAGATCATCGTGCAAAAAGGCATTCTTGATATCAAGCTGATACAAAGGCCAATTATGGATAGCTGCTAAAGAGATAAATAACCTGACAGAAGTTAATTTAGCAACAGGAGAAAAAGTGTCGGCATAATCCACGCCATAGGTTTGAGCATATCCTTTAGCAACCAGACGGGCCTTTAATCGAGCTACTGATCCATCAGGATTGACTTTAACTGTGAACACCCATTTGCATCCAATAGCTCGTTTCCCTGAAGGTAAATCAACCAAGGTCCAAGTACCATTGTTTTCCAAGGCATTCATTTCCTCCAGCATGGCATTGCGCCATCCAGGATGAGACAAGGCTTCATGAACAGTTTTAGGAATGTGATGGAATCAAGTGATGCAACAAATGAATAAGAAGATGGTGACAGTTGATGATAAGACACAAAGGAGGAAACATGATAAGTACATTGGCGCTTACCTTTGCGGAGGGCGATGGGAAGATTATCACCGGATACAGGATCAGATGTTGAAGAAGCTGGTGCAGGACATGGATCAGGAGGGTGCTGGCGTCGGGAATAGACCTGAAGAATAGGAGGCTTAGCGGGAGCCGAGTCAGAAACTGGTGTAGAGGTAATAGTATAGATGAGCCAATCATCATCCTCCCCCTTACGTGTTGAGGCAGAAGGAGAGAAATACGGTGTTTCTTCTAGGAAAGTGACATCAGAAGAGATGAGATATTTATGAAGGTCAGGACAATAACACCTATATCCTTTTTGCAAACGTGAATATCCAAGAAATATACACTTTAATGACTTGGGATCCAATTTTGTGATATGTGGACGAACATCGCGAACAAAACAAGTACTACCAAATATTCTAGGTTCAATAGGAAACAATGATTTGGTAGGAAAGAGGATTCTATGAGGAGCCTCACCATGAAGAATTGAGGAGGGCATGCGATTAATAAAAAAACATGCCGTGGAAACTGCATCAGCCCAAAATGTTTTAGGAACCTGCATTTGGAATAAAAGAGCTCTTGCTGTTGCAAGGAGATGTCTGTTCTTTCGTTCGGCTACTCCATTTTGGGACGGGGTATCGACACAAGATGTTTGGTGAAGGATCCCATTATGAATCATATAAGTCTGAAAAGGAGCAGACAAATATTCTTTGGCATTATCACTACGTAATGTATGAACCGAAACATTAAATTGAGTTTTAACCTCAGCACAAAAAACACAAAAATGAGAAAACACCTCTGAACGACTTTTCATTAGATATAACCATGTCATACGCGAATAATCATCAATAAACGTTACAAAGTAATAAAACCCAGCTTTAGACAGGACTGGACAAGGACCCCAAACATCAGAATGAACTAATTCAAAAGGAAAACTGGCTCTTTTATTGACTCTTGGACTTGAACTAAGACGATGGTGTTTCGCAAACTGACACGACTCACAATCTAAGGAAGATAACCGACTGAACTGTGGACACAATGTCTTAAGTGAAGGAAGAGAGGGATGCCCCAACCGACAATGTGCCTGAAATGGAGATGTAACTCCCGAGCAATCGATAGATCTAGGTATCTGGGTGTCAAGAATGTAGAGGCCTCCCGACTCATGTCCTTTACCAATAATCTTCTTCGTCATAAGATCCTGAAATAAGCAATGATCAGGAAAGAATGAGATACAACAATTAAGTGTGCGAGTAATCTGACTTACAGAAATCAAATTAAAGGATAACTGAGGTAAATGAAGAACATGTGTTAAAGGAAGCAATGAGGTTGGATTAGCTGTGCCAGAGCCAAGAACAGAGGATGAGGATCCATCCGGGAAAGTGACATTAGATAGGGACTTATGCGATTTAAGAGTAGAAAGGAGACTAGAGTTACCTGTCATATGATCTGTGGCACCAGAATCAATGACCCATTTGGAGGAGGTGGAAACAAGACATGCATTAGGTTTACCTGAATCGGCAATAGCAGTAATTGGAGTAGAGGAAGAATTCAATGATTCCTGGTACTGAGAGTACTTGGCAAATTCTTCTGCAGAGATAAGTACGGACTTCTCGGATGAATCAGTAGCGGATGCCACATGAGTTGAGTGAGCTTTCTGATTTTTATTGTGGAGTTTCCTGCAGTCTTTCTTCATATGGCCTGGCTTATGACAATAATGACACAATTCCATTGAGATTTGATGCACGGGATTCGAAAGTATTGGGTCCAGCACTCCGGTGATAAGAGCGGCCAGACTCATAATTCTGGCTAACAAGAGCACTATTGTACTGAACAGGCGGAGTGCCTTCTGTGCGAAGTATTCTGCTAAATACATCATGTAAAGAGGAAATCTCTGAACTCGAGAGTATCTGAGACTTTGCAGTCTCAAGTTCAGGAGGGAGACCAGCTAGAAAGCTCATAATTGCCATCTGTTCCCGTTGACTGTTGAATTTTCACATCAGGACTGAATGACAGTAACATATTTAGCTCTTCATAAGTTTTCTTAAAATCCATAAAGTAAGTAGTAAGAGACCGATCTTGCTTTTCTGCACGATAAAAAGCCTTGCATACTTCATAAATTCGGGAAATATTCCCTTTCCCTGAATATAAAAATTCAAGATAATCTAACAATTCCTTGACATACTCACAATGATTAATCAAACCAATGACCTCACTATCAATAGAATTACGAATCTGAAAAAATAACCGAGCATCCTCTCGTAGCCATGTCTGTCTGGACTCATCGTTAGGTGGATCATTGGTCATATGATGATCCTTATCAATACTCCGTAAGTACAAACGAATAGTCTTACTCCAATCCATATAATTAGAGCCATGAAGCTTGTGTTCCGTAATTTTAGACATCACCGGAATCACATCAGATTCAGTTACTGCCTTTTTTTCACTCATAACTCAACACACAAAATAATTATCTGACATGAAATAATAGATCAAGCAAAAAGAACAGGAGAAACCAGGGTTGTATATTTTAAACTTACTACTAAATTCCTCAAATAAAATACTAACATATATAATTATATAATGATATATTAATATTTTGCAGATTCATAGTAAAAAAAAGAATAGGTTGGATCAAAAAAAGCTAAATGATCTGGTTTTTGTTAAGTACAATAGAGCATTGATGCTTCGACGCCAATATCGTGATAGCATTGATCCAATTTCCTTGAAGAATATTGATGATAGTAATGAGTGGTTATTGGGTAGAATGGATGAGGAAGAGAATGAGGAAGAGGAGCTTGTCTTTGAAGATGATGATTTAACTTGGGGTACAGTTTTTAGAGCTTCTGGAGCGGGAGATGCTCTACATAGGACTCGAACTACTACTTTTTCTAATAGAGCCACCATATCTTCGAAGGGAAAAGGGAAGGAACAAGAACCGGTCTCAACTTTTAGGCCAAAAACAAAATCCACCAACCGTCTTGTTCTCATTGATGAAGAAGAATTTCAAGAAGAAACTGATGAAGAAGATATTGGGAAAAAAGATAATAGTGATGAAGCGTCAAGTGAAGAGGAGTTAGAAGACAGTTTCGAATTTGATGATGAGGACATGTAGTTGGATTGAAATATTGGAACTTGAATTTATTTTGATAAATTTTGTTTTTGAATATGTAACTTTTATGCCATTGGATATGAACTTTTATGCTCTTGGATATGAAGTTATGAACTTTTGTTTTAGATGTGATTATATGAAGATTGGAATTTTGCTTTTGGTTTTGGATATGAACTTGTAATTTATAAATGAAATTTAGGATAAGAACTATAAAAAAAAAAGTTAAATATCATTTATGGCTAATTGATAGTGTGAAACAATCTTATACATTGTTTTTCTATATATTTTTACATATTTTGTTATATTTTGCGCCTCACATTCCTCAGGCGCACGCCTAGGCTCCAAGACCTTTTGCGCCTCGGTGCGCCTTGCGCCTTAAATAACACTGGTGTGAACAAACCGAGAGGGTATGATCTCGATCAAGCACAGAAAGGCCGAACTAGTGGAGACGAGTCGAACGGCGATGATCGGAGGTGACAGCGAGGACATACGCGCCTTCACGCGTTGGCGCGTGGTTTGTGCGTCGAGTCTTGTGACGGTGCGTGTGGCTCACGCGCAGCTGTTCTGGTCGCCGAAGTTTGTACGAAGGCCGAACTAGTGGTGGCGCTCCTCCCTAGGCCGGCGGTGACTGTAGAAGACTCTCCTGAGATGGTGGCCCAAAAACAAAAGGGATGAAACCCTAAACCCTAATCTGCCAAAATGCAGACAACCCAAACTGGAAGTTCCAGAACCAGAATCTCTTACAAATGCTCTGATACCATGTAAAAGATAATGGGAAAATTGATATCTATTCAATTGATATAGGTTACATATTTATATACATAAATTATAAACTAATAAGGAAAGTAAATGCTAAATAAGGAAAGTATCCTAATTAGGAATCTACACTAATTAGGCTATTACAATCTGTAACAGATCTTACAATCTGTAACAAACACTTACACAATCACAATCATGTTGTTCGTCACATTCATAATCCTCTTCTTCACCGGCTTCCTCGAATTCCCCTCAACTCCCCCCTCAATTATCCCCCAACAGCAAAAACAACATCCGTTAAACCCTAATTCAAAATTATCCATTACCGAATCCAAGCCAGAACCCTTCACAAATCTCTTGGCCGCGTTCAAGAGGTGGGATTCTGAAGTGGGTTGTGCTCGTTTCAGAGAGAAGCACAAGGGTTTGATCAATAATAGGTCTGGTTCGTTACAGGAAGTTAGTGGGATTGTGGGGAGTTGAAAATGGAGCACGTGAGTGTTTTGGTAAAAGGGTGGACTTGGATTCCTGATAGACAAGTGGGATCAGTTGATTGTGGACTAAATCTTCTGTTCTTGCTGATCATCCTGATGCCTTGTTGTTTGAAACCACTATGCCGCCGCTTCAGGTATTGAAAATATAATGTTTTTTTAGCTAATTGTCAAGTTTTAGACTTAGTTCATTGGAATTTTAGATTGAGACTTAAATTTAGTTCGATCCGATTTTTTCGGATCGGATAAAATCGAGTTTGATAAGGCAATCGAGTCCAATCGAATCAAATATCTCAATGCTTATCGGATCGGATTCAGATTCGGTCCGATCCGATCCGGATCCGATAATGCCCAGGGCTAGCTGACGGTGTTTTCTGAACGACTATCTGTTCATTCTCCAATATATTCTCTTGGTATGTGATACTTTCTTTGAATGTGTTTGGATTTCTAGTGCGACCTCGGTTCCTTGGCCTGCGCTCTAGTCCTATTGTTGTCGTAGTTCAAAGGGAACGTTCCCTCAATGGCTGGAACCACATCTAGCTCAATAATGAACTTCTTTATCCAAACTGCTTCCTTCGCAGCTTCCGAAACTGCTATGTATTCTGCCTCAGTAGTTGTGTCTGCAATGGTGGACTGTTTAGCGATTTTCCAACTGACTGCTCCCCCATTGCATAAGAAAACGAATCTAGAGGTTGACTCATAATCATCAGTGTCTATCTGAAAGTCCGAGTCTGTAAATCCTTCCACTTTCAGTTCTGGTGATCCGTAAGTCAATATCATATCCTTAGTTCTTAAGTACTTGAGGATTGCCTTGACTGTTATCCAATGGTTTTCTCTTGAATCGGACTGGAATCTGCTTGCTACACTAACATCAATTGCAATGTCCGGTCTTGTACACAACATGACATACATGAGACTACCTATGACAGATGCATACGGTACTTGACTCATGTGTGCTCTTTCTTGAGGTGTCTTGGGACTCATCGATCTAGATAGATGAATTTCATGCCTACAATGCAACAAACCTCTCTTAGAGTCCAACATATTGAATCTCTTGAGCACCTTTTCTATGTACATGCTTTGGGATAAGCCAATCATTCTTCTAGATCACTCTCTATAGATTCTTATGCTAAGAATGTAAGTTGTTTCTCCCAAGTCTTACATTGAGAACGTATTGGATAACCAAACTTTGACCGAAGTCATCATAGCGACATTATTTCCCAATATTAATATGTCATCTACATATAATATTAAGAACATTATGACACTTCCACTGACCTTTTTGTAAACGCATGGCTCATCTACTTTTTTGATGAAACCAAACGTTTTGATTGCATCATCAAATCGTAGATTCCAACTCCTAGATCTTGCTTTAGACCATATATAGGTTTTTGCAACTTACAAACTGTTAAAATTAGGAATATAATAATTGATTGATAGCTAGAATAATTAGTATTTGTGTAATATTTTCTTTACTAATTGGTTGTATTCTCAAGACTATATAAAGTCATTGTAGAATACAGAAACTGGGCGACGCATGCTGTTCTAGGCTCGCGGCCTAGTCGGGAGTACAGAGTAGCCCACGGGGGACTAAACCGGAGAATAATGGAGTCGCCACCCGGTGTGAACCGGGAAAATGATTTAAGGCCGCACTCACCCCTCGCAAGGGAAGACCTCAAACCGTTGGGTTCGGAATGGTCCCTTACTTATGTCATTTGTAATGAATGAATTTGTGCAATTTTGACCAAGTCTACTTAACATACATATTGTTCAAAGTAGTCTAAATTCTTATAAAGCCTAAATCTTGGTT
Organism: Zanthoxylum bungeanum; assembly: GCA_019454045.1. Taxonomy (NCBI): domain Eukaryota; kingdom Viridiplantae; phylum Streptophyta; class Magnoliopsida; order Sapindales; family Rutaceae; genus Zanthoxylum; species Zanthoxylum bungeanum. Next base: position 117,533 of record SKCR01024812.1, read on the forward strand.
TACATGCTTCAAACTTTCATAACGGCAAACACATGATATCACACAATAAGCATGTTGAATAAATACGACTTAAACATAATCAAACTCCTATTGCGAAATAAAATAATTAAATCATGCTAAAAATAAAACAACTTCCTAATGGCCTAATCATGCTCGAATACAAGTTTGGATGAAATAAAATACATGTATCCTTCAAGTGGTACGGGGCATTGTATCCTGAGTGCAAACCATAATACCGTCCATTCGGATTCGGCTATGGAATTTATGTCCGGGTTTCCATCCAATATACCACAAGAAGGAACACATATTCCATTGACCCGAAATCACATCATATACTAATTAACAAAACTCGTGAAATAAAGTAAATTACACACTTCCTAAACTATTAATTCATACGAGAATTAAATACATGTTAAACTAATTATTCATGCTAATAATATAAATAACATATTTCCTAAGTCATCATTTCATGCGAAGAAAATAAATTACCTGCCTCTTAATTCACTAATCCATACGAATAAAATAAATTACATGCTTTCTAATTCATTAATTTATGCGAATAAAATAACACATTAATAAATGATGATAAATAAAATGGGTGCCCTCAGGTCTAACCTTTTTTGTCGTCTCTCGGAAACGCGATATTTGGTCGTCGGAAGGGTTGATGCTTCTCAACTCCTCTTGGTTCACTGATTTGGTATTTTTCCTCGCCGTTTCGCTGTGCGGGTCGTTATTCTTACTCCGTTTCGCGGTGTTGTTTTGAAAGGGCTAAGGGGCTGCGATTCTGGACTGTTTTAAGGCTAAAACTGGGCAGTTTCGGACTAGTTTCGGGATTGACTTACGGCTGAACTGGGCTGGTTTTGTGAGGCTGATTTGCGGCAGTTTTTGGAGGGTTTATGGGCAGTTTTCTGGTCAGCTTGATGAGTGTTATTGCTAGGTGTGTAAGGGGCTGTTCGGCAGTGTTGAGTGAGCTGAGTGGCGTGAAGGATGGGCTTTTGTGTGCTAGGTGGCGTGAACTGGTCTGTGCGGCAGTTTGCGTGGCTGGCAGTATGTGTGATTGATTAAAGCGGTGAGGTTGGTCAGAGGTAGGTCAGCGTGAATGAAGCTTGTGGGAAAAGAGAAGCAACGTGTGAATCAAAGGGGCAAGGTTGCTGGTTGTTGCGTGAGGAGGGGTAGGCGTGGAGTGGGATGGACGAGTGGCTTGTTGTGGTCCCTATTTGCGTGGCTATTGGAGGCTTATTAAAGGGAGGCCAGGTGGCGTTTAAGGGAGATTAACGTGCAGATGTTGATTGTGAAGGGCCAGATGTCTTTATTTGTTAGTTATTGCGTGAGGTGAAGGTGGACTCTTGGCTTGTTGTGGTGGCTAAGTGCGTGATGATGAGTTGTGCGTGTGTTCTTTATGAGTCAGTGGACGTGTGGGCTGCTTGTGGTTTTAAGTTATTCTTGTTTTTTTTTTTTTATGTGAGAGAGAGGGATAGGAGGGTTCACGTGGATCTGGCTAGCTAGGCAAGGGTTTAAAGGTTTTGTTTTTATAATGGTTGAGGGGGAGTGAGGGAATTATTATTAAATTATGGTTTGTTGTTTGGTGAAGGGTGAGTGTTGGAGAGATAATTTATTAGGGAGGCAATATTATTTAATGTGTGGGGTAAGGGTTTTGTTTTGGTTATTAATTTTTTGTTGTGGAATTGGTGTGTTCACGTGGGGTATTAAATTGGTTTTGTTGCTTAGTTTTGTTTGTGTTTTAGAAAGTGAAATGTGTGGCATGTGCTTGTGAGGCTAAGGTTTATTAGTTTTGTCTCTTTGTGGTGTGTCTTTTGTTGGTTTATTATTTTATGCTTGACTTTGTTATGTTTGTTGGTTAAATGGTTATTGACGTGGGGGAGAGATTATTTAAGGTTTTTGTTTTGTTGGTTGGGCGTGAGAGTGGTATTTGTGAGTGGGGGGAAGTTGTTTTGGTTTTATTTAATGAGTTTTGGCATGTAGTGTTTTGGTTTGTTGCCTTTGTTTTGTTTGTGTTCAATTTATTGAATGTTGAATTTGTGTGTGTGTGAAGTGGGCGTGAGGTGTTGACGTGTGGGGCATGTTGGTTAAATGGTGGGGTTTGTTTAATTAAATGGTTTGGAAAATAAAGGGTAGGGTAGATGAATAGAATTTGTTGCATGGCTTTGCATGGTTCACGTGAAAGGTGGTTTGAAAATGAAGAAAAGGAAGTGAAATGGTGATGGGCGTGGGGTTCATGGCATAAATGGTGTGTGGTTGATCTAATTAATGTCTTGGAAATTTGGTGTCAAGGTAAAAGTTTGGTCAAAGGTGTAAAGTAAGTTGGTAGAAGGGTAAATCATGTTTGAATAGTGCATTGATGGGTGAAATTGTGTGTTGGGCGTGGGCTTCATGGTTGGTGGGCTTGGTGTTTGATTTGCGGGGGTTTCGGGCCAAAGACGTGCCACGAAACGAAGATTCAACAAGCGAACTCCGAGCTAATTCAGCGAATTAAATCCAACAATGTGTCAATTCTTGGCTTTTCCTTTCCGACGACCGTTTTCCGCGACTTCCACGACTTAAAAGGTAGTGCCTCCATACGAGACTCATCATCGGGACTTACATGCAAAAAGCCTACAGTCTGAATCCGAAAATGAATCTCAGTTTGGAATGAATCCGAGAAAGAATCTCAGCTTTGGAATGAATCCGGGAATGAATCTCAGCTTTGGAATGAATCCGAGAATGAATCTCAGTTTGGAATGAATCCGAGAATGAATCTCAGTTCTGGAATGAATCCGAGAATGAATCTCAGCTCTGGAATGAATCCGGGAATGAATCTCAGCTCGGAATGAATCCGGGAATGAATCTCAGTTCTAGAATGAATCCGGGAAGGAATCTCAGTTCTGGAATGAATCCGGGAAGGAATCTCAGCTCTGGAATGAATCCGAGAAAGAATCTCAGCTCGAGAAAGAATCTCAGTTTTTGGAATGAATCCGAGAAGGAATCTCAGCTTTGGAATGAATCCGAGAAGGAATCTCAGCTTTGGAATGAATCCGAGAAGGAATCTCAGCTTTGGAATGAATCCGAGAATGAATCTCAGTTCTGGAATGAATCCGAGAAGGAATCTCAGTTCTGGAATGAATCCGAGAAGGAATCTCAGTTTTTGAATGAATCCGAGAGGAATCTCAGTTCTGGAATGAATCTGAGAATGAATCTCAGTTCTGGAATGAATCCCAGGGTTGATGCCCGCATCACCAGCAGTTTCAGGAACGAATCCCAAGGGGCGAAGTCCGCATCATCATCAACAGTCTGGGGATACGTCCCAGGGTCGAGACACACATCATCATCAGCAGTTTGGGGATGCGTCCTCGGGTCGAGGCCCATTTTATCAGCATTATTGGGATGCGTCCCAGGGTCGAGGCCCCCGTCATCAGTTGCAGTTATTGGGACGCGTCCCAGGGCCGAGGCCCACTGCATTATCAACACAGATCGAAGCAACAGGCAAGTCAGGTGGCAGCTGGCGAGCCAGGTAAGTAAAAATGCATTGCACGTACTTTGATAGGATTGTCATTGTCACACACTGCACAAGTCCCATCAAAGTGGGGGCGACTGTAGGCACTGCATTTTTCATGTAAGTCCCGATGATGAGTCTCGTATGGAGGCACTACCTTTTAAGTCGTGGAAGTCGCGGAAAACGGTCGTCGGAAAGGAAAACCCAAGAATTGACACATTGTTGGATTTAATTCGCTGAATTAGCTCGGAGTTCGCTTGTTGAATCTTCGTTTCGTGGCACGTCCTTGGCCCGAAACCCCCGCAAATCAAACACCAAGCCCACCAACCATGAAGCCCACGCCCAACACACAATTTCACCCCTCCATGCACTATTCAAACATGATTTACCCTTCTACCAACTTACTTTACACCTTTGACCAAATTTTTACCTTGACACCAAATTTCCAAGACATTAATTAGATCAACCCCACACCATTTATGCCATGAACCCCACGTCCATCACCATTTCATTTCCTTTTCTTCATTTTCAAACCACCTTTCAAGTGAACCATGCAAAGCCATGCAACAAATTCTATTCATCTACCCTACCCTTTATTTTCCAAACCATTTAATTAAACAAACCCCACCATTTAACCAACATGCCCCACACGTCAACACCCCACGCCCACTTCACACACACACAAATTCAACATTCAATAAATTGAACACAAACAAAACAAAGGCAACAAACCAAAACACTACATGCCAAAACTCATTAAATAAAACCAAAACAACTTCCCCCCACTCACAAATACCACTCTCACGCCCAACCAACAAAACAAAAACCTTAAATAATCTCTCCCCCACGTGAATAACCATTTAACCAACAAACATAACAAAAGTCAAGCATAAAATAATAAACCAACAAAAGACACACCACAAAGAGACAAAACTAATAAACCTTAGCCTCACATGCACATGCCACACATTTCACTTTCTAAAACACAAACAAAACTAAGCAACAAAACCAATTTAATACCCCACGTGAACACACCAATTCCACAACAAAAAATTAATAACCAAAACAAAACCCTTACCCCACACATTAAATAATATTGCCTCCCTAATAAATTATCTCTCCAACACTCACCCTTCACCAAACCATAATTTAATAATAATTCCCTCACTCCCCCTCAACCATTATAAAAACAAAACCTTTAAACCCTTGCCTAGCTAGCCAGATCCACGTGAACCCTCCTATCCCTCTCTCTCTCACATCAAAAAAAAAAAACAAGAATAACTTAAAACCACAAGCAGCCCACACGTCCACTGACTCATAAAGAACACACGCACAACATGCTTATTGTGTGATATCATGTGTTTGCCGTTATGAAAGTTTGAAGCATGTAAACCAAGATTTAGGCTTTATAAGAATTTAGACTACTTTGACCAATATGTATGTTAAGTAGACTTGGTTAAAATTGCACAGATTCATTCATTACAAATGACATAAGTAAGGGACCATTCCGAATCCAACGGTTTGAGGTCTTCCCTTGCGAGGGGTGGGTGCGGCCTTAAATCATTTTCCCGGTTCACACCGGGTGGCGACTCCATTATTCTCCGGTTTAGTCCCCCGTGGGCTACTCTGTACTCCCGACTAGGTCGCGAGCCTAGAACAGCATGTGTCGCCCAGTTTCTGTGTTCTACAGTCATCTCTTGTAAATATTTTTTTAAGCAAATATATAGACTATTCTACTCTACTTCTCTACATGGTATCAGTAGGTTGATCCTAGGGCTTCTTTCATTTTTTTTTTCTTCTGCCGTCATTGTTCACTGTTTCCGACATCACTGTTAATTGTCACTATTCACTGTTCAGGCGTCACTGTTCACTATTCTGGCATCCTCAATCTCCTTGTCAGCCGGTTGTCTCAATTCCATCGTCGATTTCCTCCTTTGACGTGTCCATTTCCCTGATTTTCCCAAAAAACCCTTGAAACCTTAGATTTCCCACCACCATTTTCCGCAACTTTGTCCTCTAGTTTTCAGAGATCCTTCCTATGGCTGCCGCATCTAAAGGCCATACTTATTCCCGAACTCCACTCTTGCCTAAGTCAGGTGCCTCAGATCCTATTATTTCTGATTCTCATGTTATTACATCTGAAAAATTACTTGGCTCTTTAAATTATGTCTCTATGTCGGTTTCAGTTGAATTATGATTTATGGGGCAAGGGTGTGAAGACCACTTGACCTCCAGTGAGGATGCTATACCAGATGACGAGCGCAAATCTTTGAAAAAGATTGATGCTCAATTATGTAATTTCTTATGGCAGTCCACTGATCCTAAACTTCTTGTTATGTTTCAGACTTATAAGACTTGCCACAAGTTATGGAGTAAGGGTCAAGCTTTGTATACTAATGATATCCAGAGATTTTATAATGTTGTATCCAATATGTTTTTCCTGATTCAGCGTGATATGACTATGTTTGAGTATATTGGTCTCATTGAATCATTGCGAGAGGAGTTCAATTCTATCTTGCCTATTACTACCACTATTGCTGAACAGGAACGCCAGCGCGAACGGTTCTTTATGGTTTTGACTTTGCTCGGGATACGATTTGAGCTTTAGCCCGTTTGTGATCAGATATTGGCTAGTGCTACTATCTCCTCTTTGAAGAATGTTTTTGCTCAACTCCTTCGAGTCTCCTCCTCTGCCGTTATTGACTATGAGTCCCCCTCCGCGGAGACTTCCATCTTAGTAGCACAGGACAGTTCCAATGGCGGTTGGGGTTAGGGTCCCACCCATACCGGGTTGTCCTTTTAATCTTATCTCTGTCAGTAAACTTACCCATGATCTTAACTGTTCGATCACATTTCTTAATAATTCTGTTGTTGTGCAGGACCAGAGTACGGGACAGATGATTGGTACAGGACGTGAGTCACAAGGTCTCTATCATCTTTTGCGGTCGCTCCCTTTTGTTGCTTGCGCTTCTTCTGATTCTGTTACCGTCATCCATTGTCGTTTGGGTCACCCTAGTCTATGCAAGCTCCAGAAGCTAGCTCCGCATCTATCTAATCTATCTTCCTTTAATTGTGAGTCGTGTCAACTTGGAAAACAAACTCGTACTAAGTTTTCCAAGCGTGTCAATAATCGGGATATGTTCCTCTTTGAATTAGTTCATTCTGATGTTTGGGGTCCATGTCGTGTTAACTCTGTTTTGGGATTTCGATATTTTGTTACATTTATTGATGATCATTCTCGCAATACTTGGTTATTCTTACTTAAAGATCGTTCCGAGTTATTTTCGATTTTTAAAGCCTTTTATGCTGAGATTCACGCTTAGTTTGGTGTTCTTATCCATATCTTACGCAGTGATAATGCTCGAGAATATTTTTCTATCCCGTTTAAAGACTTCATGTCCTCTCTCGGCATTCTTCATGAGTCATCTTGTATTCACACCCCTCAATAGAATGGTAAAGCTGAACGTAAAAACCGACATCTCATTGACACAGCCCGCACCTTATTACTCCATGATCATATGCCACTTCGTTTCTGGGGGATGTTGTTCTAATTGCTCGTTATTTAATCTATCGTATGCCTTCCTCTGTTTTGCAGATTCAAGTTCCTCATTCCATTCTGTTTCCAACTCAACTCCGCCATCATCTGTCACTTCGCATATTCGGTTGTGTCTGTTTTGTCCATAACCTGACACCGGGTCAAAATAAACTCGGTGCTAAATCTACCAAATGTATCTTCTTAGGTTACTCTCGTCTTCAAAAAGGATACCTTTGTTATTCTCCCGATGATAACCGTTATATCATTTCCGCTGACGTCACATTCTTTGAGTCATCTCCCTTTTTCTCTCCCAATACACCGACCATCTCACCTCCTCCTGAGGTCCTTCCTGTTCCCTTCTACAATCCTCCGCCAAAGGAAGTGCCCTCCTCTCTGCCTCTTCAGGTCTACCACCGTCGTCCTCGTCCTCTACCTTCTGTCGGTCCCAACAACGTCATGGCTGACTCACAACCTGCTCCAGCTCCTCCCCCATACTATGGACTTGCCTGCGCAACATGGTCCTATTGCAACCCACAAAGGTATTCGTTCCACTCGTAATCCACATCCTATTTACACATTTCTGAGTTATCATCGTTTATCTACATCATATTATGTTTTTGTTTCCATCTTGTCTTTTGTTTCTATTCCTAAAAAGCTTAAGTGAGGCACTATCACACCCAGGGTGGAAGCAGACAATGGTTGATGAAATGGCCGCCTTACACTGTAGTGGCACTTGGGATTTAGTTCCTTTATCGCCTGGCAAATCTGTAGTTGGTTGCTGGTGGGTTTATACAGTGAAGGTTGGTCCTGATGGGCAAATTGATCGTCTTAAGGCTCGTCTGGTTGCCAAGGACTATACACAAGTATTTGGTTTGGACTATGGTGACACATTTTCTCCTGTGGCTAAGATTGCCTCTGTCCGTTTGTTCCTCTCTATGGCTGCTATGCCTCATTAGCCCCTTTATCAGCTCGACATCAAAAATTTCTCTCCATGGTGATCTTCAGGAAGAAGTCTATATGGAGCAACCACCTGGTTTTGTTGCTCAGGGAGAGAATGGATTGGTATGTCGGCTTCGCCGTTCTCTTTATGGTTTAAAACAGTCTCCTCGTGCTTGGTTTGGGAGGTTCAGTTCCGTGATTACAGGTTTTGGCATGATTTGTAGTGAAGTTGATCACTCTGTTTTCTACTGACATTCCAATGGCAAATGCATCTACTTGGTAGTTTATGTGGGCAATATCGTCATCACTGGAAGTGATCAAGAGGGTATTCAGGAGCTAAAAACACATTTATTTAATCATTTTCAGACTAAAGATTTGGGACGACTCAAGTACTTTATTGGCATAGAGGTAGCACAATCCACCACTGGGGCAGCCATTTCCCGGAGAAAGTATGCATTTGATATTCGTCAAGAGTCTGGTATGTTAGATTGTAGACCGGTGGATACACACCTATGGATCCAAATGTTAAACTCCTACCAAAAGAGGGGGAGCTATTGGAGAATCCCGAGGAATATAGAAAGCTAATCGGAGAACCATCGGATGATCCTGGGCAATACATGAGACTTGTTGGGAAGCTGAACTATCTTACAATCACTCGACTAGATATTTCTTTTACTGTAAGCATGGTTAGCCAGTTTCTACAAACTCCTTGTCAGAGTCATTGGGATGTTATACGCATTCTTATATATATAAAAAAAGCACCAGGCCAAGGTTTACTATATGAAGATAAGAGACTGTGAGAATTTGTGAAGAAAATTGTGTATTAAAATTTGCTTGATATAAAACTTACAATGAGAGGCCTTTATATAGGCATTATACAACTACCATATTAAATACACAACAACACAACTACCAACTACACAATTAATGCTTGGTTGAATCTAACACCATATTAAATGCAAATTAGCTTCTTAACTAATTCAAACACTCCCCCTCAAGCTGGAACATACATGTTGTATGCACCAAGCTTGTTACAGATGAAATCAACACAAGAACCATAGAGAGACTAGGGTGTTTAAAGCGCTGCTGGAGAATGCACAGCAGGAACATATATGGTGACTTGGTTGTTTAACGTCGTTGGAGAATGCGCAACGAGAACAGATGTGGAGGTTGGATGGTTTAACATCGCTGGAAAATGCACAGCGGGAAAAGTTTAAACTATTCCAGAACAGCTCAAAACATCTAAAGAAAACTTGTCAAATCACCTCATAACAAAACCCCGAAAAAAGTCAGATGTGGAACTTGGTGCAAATAAGGGATAAATAATCGATAAGAATTGAGCATTTCGTCGTCACTGATATTGTCAAGATTGCCAAAGAAGATGCGGCGCGTGAGGCTCACACATATATAGCGGTGTGTGTTCCCACGCGCCGACTTGAACGACGACTCTAAAAGAGAGATACTAGAACCCAAAGAAAGATTGACTCTGATACCATGTGAGAATTGTGAAGAAAATTGTGTATTAAAATTTGCTTGATATAAAACTTACAATGAGAGGCCTTTATATAGGCATTATACAACTACCATATTAAATACACAACAACACAACTACCAACTACACAATTAATGCTTGGTTGAATCTAACACCATATTAAATGCAAATTAGCTTCTTAACTAATTCAAACACTCCCCCTCAAGCTGGAACATACATGTTGTATGCACCAAGCTTGTTACAGATGAAATCAACACAAGAACCATAGAGAGACTAGGGTGTTTAAAGCGCTGCTGGAGAATGCACAGCAGGAACATATATGGTGACTTGGTTGTTTAACGTCGTTGGAGAATGCGCAACGAGAACAGATGTGGAGGTTTGGATGGTTTAACATCGCTGGAAAATGCACAGCGGGAAAAGTTTAAACTATTCCAGAACAGCTCAAAACATCTAAAGAAAACTTGTCAAATCACCTCATAACAAAACCCCGAAAAAAGTCAGATGTGGAACTTGGTGCAAATAAGGGATAAATAATCGATAAGAATTGAGCATTTCGTCGTCACTGATATTGTCAAGTGCGAAGACTGGTCACTAAGGTGATCAAATAGATAAGAGTTTGTTCACATTCGTCGTCGCGATGTCGATTGTAAGAAGAGACCGTGAGGCTACACAATATATAGGTATTGTGAGTTTCCCCATGAACGAGAGACTGATCAAAAAGATAGAACATAGAACCCAATATGTAATGATGTACTGATAATGTGAAGAATTGAGAAGACTTGATAATTGTGTGATTATTAAAATTTGCTTGATATAAAACTTACAATGAGAGGCCTTTATATAGACATTATACAACTATCATATTAAATACACAACAACACAACTACCAACTACACAATTAATGCTTGGTTGAAGCTAACACCATATTAAATGCTAATTAGCTTCTTAACTAATTCAAACAGAGACATACTCAGGTTATTGGTTATTATGAGGCAAATTGATTGGGCAGGTTCTTCGTTAGATAGACGCTCTACTACAGGTTATTGTGTTCTGATTGGAGGTAATCTAATATCTTGGAAGAGTAAGAAGCAAGTTGTCGTCGCCAGATCTAATGCAGAGGCAGATTATAGAGCTATGGCCTTGGCAACATTTGATCCGGTATGGTTGAAATAATTATTGCAAGAATTAAAGTTTGGAGGAGCAGAAATGAAGTTAATTTGTGACAGCCAGACAGTATTACATATCGCCTCTAATCCTGTGTTTCATGAAAGGACCAAACACATAAAAGTGGATTGTAACTTTATTAGAGAGAATTTTATCAGGATGTATTACTAGTTTTTTCAACTCAGAAGGTCAATTAGCAGATGTCCTTACTAAGTCACTTCGAGGTCCTCGCATTGATTTCATTTGTACCAAGCTTGGTGCCTATAACATGTATGCTCGGAGTGTTAGAATTAGGAATATAATAATTAGATTGATTGCTAGAATAATTAGTATTTATGTGTAATATTTTCTTTCCTAATTGGTTATATTCTCAAGGCTATATAAAGCCATCTCTTATAAATACTTTCTTAAGCAAATATATAGAGTATTCTACTCTACTTCTCTACACATACTTTATGACTATCACCTTTAGATATAAAACCTTCTGGTTGTTTCATATAAATTCCTTCCTCAAGAAATCCATTTAGAAACACTGTTTTTACATCCACTTGCCAAATCTCAAAGTCATAGTAAGCTACGATTAATGGATTTGAGCGTAGCTACAGGTTAAAAAGTCTCCTCATAATCAACTCTTTATTTCTGAGTATATCATTTTGCCACTAGTCTAGCTTTATAAGTCTGTACTTTTCCATCATTTCCAATTTTTCTCTTGAAGACTCATTTACACCCAATAGGACTAATTCTTTCAGGAGGATCAACAAGTGTCCATTTTTGATTGGAATATATGGATTCCATTTCAGAATTCATAGCTTCAAGTCATCTAGAAGAGTCAATATCTGAAATTGCTTCTTCGTAGTTTCTTGGGTCATCAACATGAATCGCTTCACCAATCATAAAAGATTCAAAATCTTGTTGATTGACTAAGGTGTATCTCTGTGGCATGCGAGATTCCCTAAGTTACCTACGAAATGGTTGTATTTCTTGAGGTGCTTCTTGTTCTATTGGTTCTTGTTCCTTCTGAGGCAGGTCAATTTGATCGGAATTCTCTTCTCGAAAGACTTCCTCATCTAAGTCCACTTCCTTCCCAGTACTTCCTTCTTGAACCAAACGGTCCTCAAGGAAAGTAGCAATCCTACTAACCACAATCTTGTGATCAGAGGGAATGTAGATGTAGTATTCCATTGAATCCTTGGGATATCGTATGAATTGACATTTTTCAGATCTTGAGTCTAGCTTTTTCGTAAAGACTTTCCTTACATAAGCTGGACTACCTAAAATCTTCAAATATCCTAAACTAAGACGTTTTCCATACCATATCTCATATGAGGTTTTGGGAGCGGATTTGGTCGGAATCCTATTTAGAACATGCATGGCTATTTGGAGAGCATATCCCCAAAAGGACGTTGGTATATCAACAAAAATCATCATGGAATGTACCATATCCAATAGGGTACGATAGTATCTCATTGCTTCCATAAGCTTGCAAGGTACTGGGGACAATTTCTCTTCCAATGTCCTTTCTTCTTGTAATAGAAGCACTCATTTTGGGCATTCTTTTCCTTCAATTTCTTCGATATTCCTCCAGTGGTCTTAGATTTCTTGGAGGCTTGTTTCTTGCCCTTTCCCTTTTTCTTGCCTTTGCGAGGACCAAAGACTGCAAGAACAACTCCTTTACCATTTCCCCCAACCTTTAAGATGTTTTCAGTTTTTTCATAAGTTTTTAATGAGCCTTGAAGCTCACTAAGTGACCTAGTGGATCTAATCAACTTGTTCATGTTGAAGTTGGAAATGAAGCCCTTGAAGACGGGAGTCAAGGATTGTGGGATCAAATACACCTTAACCTTGAGCGTTAGTCCCAGATCAAATGTATCCGTTTGATAGTCCCAGATCAAATGTATCCGTTTGATCAATCAAATTGATCATTTAGAACACATGATCGGAGACATGAGTCACATCCTTCATTTTCATCCTGAATAACTTGCCAGTTATATCGTATCTAGCAGTTTCACTACTTTCACCATACAACTCTTGTAGGTGTTCCATGATCTCCACCGAAGAGTCCACCCTCGTATTGCTCTTGCAAAGTTGAGCTCATAGAGGTTTTGATGTAGCTTCTTACTTTAAGCTTATCGTCTTTCCACTTATGATAAACAGCAACAAACAACATCTTGAGGTGGGGAATCATCATTGACAGGATCAAGATCTGTTATATCGAGAACATAGCATAGATATTCGTAATCCAAGACAATCTTGAGCTTACGACGCCAATCTAGGAAATTAGGGCCAGTGAGTTTATCTTTGTCAAGTATTGATGCTAGTGGATTCATTTTGTATCACATACTATGTTGAAAACACAAGTTTGCTATAATTTTGTAATAAGTATTTAACCAAAGTTTAATTTCTTTTAAACAATGTTGCTCCCACATTCGAATTCCACTCCCCTATGCGGAAGACGGAAATATTATTGGATATATTTCTAGTGGGACGTCGAGTTCTCATTGTTAATGTCATGCTTCACCTAGTGGGTTTTGACACTTCATTTCCAATGAGTCAAAACTCATTTTGTTTGTATCTCTATAAAAGGCTCGACCTTTCCATCTCTAGTAGGGGAGGGGTTGCTTGCGCCCGAGTCCATCGCGCTATACGCGCGCTGGCGCGCAATGGGCGTGCTAATGGCGCCCCAAACCTGAATTTTTCAGGTATTTTCGCGAGATTGTTTCGCGTAGCAGACACCCTTTCCGAATTCCGATTGAGTTGAAATTTTACAGAGTGTCTAAGGCCATATGTCTAGTGTCTCCACCAAAAATTTCAGGCCAAATAATTATTTTATCTACATAAAATAATAGCCTAATCGAACAGTACTTTATAGGATCCCAAACGCATGCTTTAAGTTATTTTCATCAAAATGGCATAACCTCAAAGCTATTGGGGATAGCGCGGAAGCGTCCATGTGACTGGATTTTAAAAACTTTAAGGACTGTGGTTATGCCGTTGATGTAAACATATATATAAATAAATAAAATTAACTTTCTTAAAAAATTGCTTAAGGACCGTGCTTATGCCGTTGTTGATGTAAACAAATATATAAATAAATAAAATTAATCTCTATTAATTTGATGAGAATGCAAATAAATTTTATTTATCAATATATATAATATTTACTAATAATAAAACATACCTTATTGTGTTCATTATTTTTTCTTGAGCCTTTTTGAATATCCTCCTTTATTTTTCCCTTGCAGTAGTGCACCAAGCGTTGCACCTCTAGTTGGAAGTTGGCACCTCTAGTTGATTTTTCCCTTGCAGTAGTACACCAAGCGTTGCACCTCTAGTTGGAAGTTTGCACACTAGCACAACTCTACGAACAAATTGCTCCCAATTTTGAGAACAAAGAAAAACTATCTTTCTTTCTTGGATGTTGAAGTCTCAACGTGAATCTTCAATTGCGCATATATATATATATATATATATATATTAGCCACGTGAACCGCTTCAATGCTTATATATATATTAACGTAGCAAGCTTCAATGCTTATATATTTAAGCATCAATATGTTAATATATTTCAACGTCAATTTCAAATGCTTATATATAATAGGATTTGTTTTAATTGTATTCTAATAGAATAAGGACAATCCGAGCTCTCCAAATCGAATTTGATATCTTAAAGATTCTTTCCAAAATAAATTAAGATTCTCAATCAAATTAAGAATCCTAATTAAATAAAGATTTCTCTATTTAATCTTAATTATGACTCTAATTAGTAATTAATTTGGGTGCTAGCCCACTAAATTAAAGCCCAATAAATTAAATATTTTGATTAATTAATTTATCTTACTTAATTTTAATTAACAATTAATTAAAATTACATCTAATTAAATTAAATTTATTTAATATAAATATCAAATATTTATTTAAACAATTAAATCTAGTTTTATTGTGAGGCGCGCCTCAATGCGAGGGGCGCAAGAGGCGCGCCTCAATGCGAGGGGCGCAAGAGGCGCTGGTGAGTGCGCATCCAAGTAGTTGAGGCGAGTCGATTCCAATGAGGCGCGGCGAGGCGTCTTGAGGCGCATGAGGCGCGATGATGCGAGAGGCCCTGTGATGCGTGCGCCTCATGGGGAAAAAATCAGTATTTAAGATTTGAAATTGGAAACCCTAATTTCTCTCTGCGACTGCGACTGCGACTTCCTTCTTCTCTTCTTCAGTTTCAACCTCCAGCTACTGCCACCGATGACCACTATCTACGACGATTCCTCCACCGGCGACGGACACCGGCGACGACCCAAGATACAGATGAAGAGGAGATAGATCGTGAAGAAGATTTGAGCGATGGAGAAGAATGATGCATTATCATGGATGATGATGATTTTTTTCTTGATAGATGATTTGTAATGCTATGTTTTCATTTTCATGAACTTGAACTATGCATATTTTGTTAAGATATGATGATGATGTTTTTTTTGACTAATACTTTACAATTATCCTTTTTTTCTTGAATTTGATGTTTTTTAATTATGTATATTATCAAGTATTATGAATATGATGAGTATATTTAATATAAAAGTAGACTATATATGAAAAAATTACTATCTACTTATTATTTTTTTTACATTTACAAGTAAATGATGCATATATTACAAATTTAAAATTATTATTAATAGATGTGCGCCTCGTGTCTGTGATGCCCGCGCTTCTCGCCTGCGCCTCGCGCCCGCTTTTCTGGCTCTGATCGCCTCGGTGCGCCTCTCGCCTTTAACAACCCTGATATCCCGAATATCCTAATCCAATTAGATTTGGAAATCTTATTTGCCAAAATAATCATTTATTAACTTTTAATAAACATCATTGAATTTGTAACATAGATGAGAATTATATTTTTGTGCGACCGTCCTAAATTCATAATCGAGTAGCAGTGGAATAATATTAACTCTTTAATATTTCATCTTTATGATATTCCACAGAGCATGGGTAATCGCCTAATAGCAAGCCATGGCCCCTAGTCAATGAATGAAGTAAGAAATCATATGAATCTGTTAGAATACACTTCGAGTATGTCATTTCATTCCTACCGATATTTATGTTTTTTATCGAGTCCAAGATCATGGTTAGGTCAAATCATTTCTACTCGATATATCTTTAAACTCAATCTTGTGAATTTGATATTTCTAAGATATCAACTGCTTTGGCCAAAGACTTGTATCCACAACTTTGAGTTTCCTTGAAACATCTCTAATGTTTATTATCAAAGCTATCGGATCCCATCTTGAAGCACACGTGACTTCGTACGTTAATAGTTCAAGACCATCTAGTATTTATTCAAAGGACGTGAATAGTCGAATGGGGATATACTAGTGAACCATAAGTACTATCACACAAGTCATCATGTGAACTTGGTTCAGAGGATATGACGACACTAATGTATTATTACGAAGATCAATGACCTTAGATAATATTACCATGTGATCTTACGCTTCTGTGGTCGTGTTCGGGATTTTATTCTACTAATGAAACATCTATTATTTGTGTTTTTATGATATGAGACTCATCATCCATTCTATTAACATCAAATGTCAATCTATGCGACACACAACAATATTGATCGAGTGATATATTATTGTCTCGTATAATAATCACGTTTTACCAAGAACTTACTTTGAGACTTGTTTGTATAAATATCGTTGACTCTCATAATCACAAACCCCTTTGGATTAACGATATTTATTTGACATAACATCTCGGGACATACACATGAAATATGGATGTAGCAATGTGTAGAGAACAAATGTCTTTTATTAATAAATAATAAATTGTATTACAAACATTATGCCTTAAACCATAACTGGTTTTAGGGCATACACTCTAACAGATGCACATGGTGCACGTAGAAAACTTAAAATTGATTTGCTCATTTGTGTGTGTTTGTGTATTAAATATTCCGTTTGGTGAGAAAAGATGCTTCTCAGTGTGGAGTCAACAATCCATGACATGCTATCTGCCATTATGTATATATTCTTCTTTGTTATGTCAGCTCTTGATTTCATATGATTCATGTTGTTGAAATTCTTTCCTCAACCGTCCTTCATACTTCACCAACAACTGAAATTCTGTTCTGTATGCTAGTTGTTGAGTGTAGTCTCACTTGCACTTTGATTGGATTTTGTAGGTATTTCCCTTGCTGATTGAAAAGTTTTCATTCGAAGAGCAGGCATCATTAGTGTGGCAGTTTCTATGCAGCATTCCCGTTAACATGATGGCGGAGTTTCTTCCATGGCTTTCCTCTTCTATATCATCTGACGAACAACAGGATATGCATAAGTGCTTGTGCAAGATAATTCCAAAAGAGAAACTTCTTCAGCAGGTTATCTTTGCCTGGATGGAAGGAGTAAAAGTGTCCGATAAAAGTTGTGAAGATAATATGGAGGACAGATGTCAAAATCCTGGGGCTATTGCCTTTACCAAATGGGAGTCCAGTGCTTGTGAATTTTCAAGAAGTGGTAAAAGAAAACATGTGGAGCTAAGTTATGATCTTACCAATTCTTATATGTCTTGTCCTATAGAAGAAATTATGCTCTGGCATAATGCCATAAAAAGAGAGTTGAATGATATAGCTGAGACAGCTAAAAATATACAACTTTCTGGAGATTTTTCTGACTTGTCTGAGTTCAACAAGAGGTTGCAGTTCGTTGCAGAAGTCTGTATATTTCATAGGTGTGTGCTTGTTTCCTTATTGATTCTCGTCTTGTGATGATCACATTCACAAGTGCAAGAGTTTTATGCTTCAAAGCAGTTTATGAAACTAATTTTCTTGTAATCAAGGACAGTTAAATGTATAATGAGCCTTACTATAGCTTAGTGAGGATTGAAAGAAAGTTCCCTATAAACTTTGTTGAGTATATAAAGCTTTGAGTTCCTTTAGTTTCTGAATTTTATTTATTTATTTATTTTATATTTATAAAAAAAGGATAATTAGTGGTACAACTTACAATAGAGGTGTATGATAATTATGACTGCTTTTGTGTTATGAATAAATTTCAATGTTCTCCAATTGCAGTATTGCTGAGGACAAAGTTATATTCCCTGCTGTAGATGCAGAACTCTCTTTTGTTCAGGAGCATGCAGAAGAAGAAATTCAATTCAACAAGCTGAGGTGCTTAATCGAAAGTATTCAAAGTGCTGGAGCCAACTCATCTACTGCTGAATTCTATACAAAATTGTGTTCACAGGCCGATCTAATAATGACCAGCATACAGAAGCACTTCCGCAATGAGGAAGTTCAGGTGAGCATTTTGTTGTTGCTCTATAACAATTAGCTTCCTAGCCTTCCTTCCTATAATCGGGTGGGTGATGCTTGATAATCTTTTTCTTCCTTTCTTACGTAATATGAATGGGATGTTTTGTAACGTCCTCTTCACTTTGATCACACATGTAACTTTTAAGGGTGCGTTTGGTGGAGTGTTTATGGAGCGTTAACGCTAGCATTTTAACGTTCTATCAAACGGGTGAGTTAACGCTAGCGTTAACGCTCACAAAACCATAATCTCACAGCATGAGCTTATTTTTTTACGCTAGTTTATACTCTAGCATTTGTTTCATAGCTTATAAGCTAACTTATATTCTGAAATTACAATAAAACAAATCTTGATGTCATTTAAAGCTATCTAATGAGTCTACTGTGTTTTTGCAAAGGTTCTTCCGCTTGCTCGAAAGCATTTTAGCTCCAAAAGACAGAGAGAACTTCTGTACCAAAGCCTATGTGTGATGCCTTTGAAATTGATTGAGGGTGTCTTACCATGGTTGGTAGGATCCCTTAGCAAAGAAGAAGCAAGGTCTTTTCTTCAAAATATGTATATGGCAGGTTCTGTTCTGATCGTCACTCTTTATTTTCAATTACTGTTTTATCTCAAATTCTTTATGCTGAATCCTTCTTGTTTTATTTTATGTCAGTTTCTAACTTTCAGAGTTATCTGATGCAGCTCCAGCATCAGATTCTGCTTTGGTTACACTTTTTTCCGGCTGGGCATGCAAAGGTCATTCTAGGAATATGTGTTTGTCTTCTAGTGCCATTGGCTGTTGTCCTGCAAAAGACCTAGCCGCAAGCAAAGAAGATATTGAGCAACAATCCTGTGCTTGCACCTGCAAGTCTTCTGTTCATGAAAAGCCAATGTCAGTTCAAGAAGATGAAGCAGATGATGAGAGAAGGCCAGAGAAACGTGGAAACTCAATGCCATTGGAAGTTTGTGATGCTTGTACTGCTGCAAGATCTGTAGATAATCCTAGTTTATCTTGTAGTAATCAATCTTGCTGTGTCCCTGGCTTAGGAGTGAGTGGCAGTAGTCTTGGAAGTTCCCTTGCTGCTGCAAAATCTCTGCGATCCTTGTCTTTTAGTCCTTCTGCTCCTTCCCTCAACTCCAGTCTTTTCAACTGGGAAACAGATTTAAGTTCAGCTGACATTGGATGCGCATCTCGACCTATTGATAATATATTTAAGTTTCATAAAGCCATCCGTAAAGATTTGGAGTATTTGGATGGTGAATCTGGGAAACTTAATGATTGCAATGAGACTTTTATTAGGCAGTTTACTGGTAGATTTCGGCTATTGTGGGGTTTATATAGAGCTCATAGCAATGCGGAGGATGACATAGTATTTCCTGCATTAGAGTCCAAGGAGACTCTTTCCAATGTTAGTCACTCTTACACTCTGGACCACAAGCAGGAGGAGAAACTATTTGAAGATATTTCATCAGCTCTTACTGAGCTTACTGAACTTCATGAATGCTCGAGTACCAATCTCACTGATGATTTAACTATAAATAGTTTAGAGTCTGGTGATCGAAATGAAACTGTGAGAAAGTACAACGAGAAGGCCACGGAACTTCAGGGCATGTGTAAATCCATAAGAGTAACACTGGATCAACATGTTTTTCGGGAAGAACTTGAGCTCTGGCCTTTATTTGACAGACATTTCTCTGTGGAGGAACAGGACAAAATTGTTGGCCGTATTATCGGTACTACAGGTGCAGAAGTGCTTCAGTCAATGCTTCCCTGGGTGACCTCTGCTCTTACCCAGGAGGAGCAGAATACAATGATGGACACATGGAAGCAGGCGGCTAAGAACACAATGTTCAGTGAGTGGCTTAATGAATGGTGGGAAGGACCTCCTGCAACAGCTCTACATAATGCAACATCAGAGGGTTGCATATCACTAGGTTTGTTCAATTCTTTCTCAGTTTTCAACTTTTTTTTTTTTTTTTTGTATGGAAACTTTCATTGCTTTATCCTGTCTCAATTTTATGCAAAATTTAGACAGATTTTGCATTGTTGCCTTGTGAGATGTTAAATTATGAAGATTGCTTATCTGTTTCTGAGGTTGAATCTATTGCACTCTTTAGGCTCTGATGTCCAGGAAAGTCTGGATCACAGTGATCACACTTTTAAGCCAGGGTGGAATGATATTTTCCGCATGAATCAAAATGAACTAGAAGCAGAGATACGAAAAGTTTCTCGCGATTCCACTCTTGATCCCAGAAGAAAAGCTTATCTTATTCAAAATCTTATGACCAGGTTTGGTCCTGTTGTTATCATCATGTGATCCCTTAGTATGCTTGCAAGCATTAATCATTATTCCTTTGTACTTGCTCTGATGTATTAATGAAATTATGTTAGCCGCTGGATTGCTTCTCAGCAGAAGTCACTCCAAGCAAGAGATGGCGAAGCTTCAAATGGTGAAGACTTATTTGGATGCTCTCCATCATTTCGAGATCCAGAGAAACAAGTTTTTGGATGCGAGCATTACAAGAGGAATTGTAAACTTCGTGCTGCTTGCTGTGGCAAGTTGTTTACATGCAGGTTTTGCCATGATAAAGTCAGTGACCACTCAATGGACAGGTAATTTTGTGCCATTTATTGCATGCTTAGGTATCGGTGGGCGTCTATATACTCGATGATATGTTTATGTCTATATACTTGATGATATGTTTATATAATTGCAGGAAGGCTGCTAGTGAAATGATGTGCATGCGTTGCCTTAAAATTCAGTCTGTTGGGCCAGTTTGCACAATACCTTCCTGTGGTGGGCTCCCAATGGCAAAGTATTATTGCGCCATCTGCAAATTTTTTGATGATGAAAGGTAGAAGTCTTGTATTCTCCTGTCACTGTGTACTTATTGGTGCTCAAAGGTTTAGATAACTGAGAGTTCAATAATGAGCTGAATATAATACAGCTTAACAAAATATATTTGTTAGATGACCACTATGGGAGTTGAGTTTAATGACAAGTATTTCTACATTTATTATTTGCTTGTTGCTCCAAAGTTTTTCAATCTGCTTGTCTTAATTGCAAATTTAGAAGTTTCCCATAACTATTCTAGAGGCTGTTTTATACGGAATCAATATGCTGTGGGATCTGTTTCAAACCATGTGAGAAATCTTAAGACGAAATAAAAAACAATTTCAGTTCTCGAAGGCTTTTTTGAAGTCATACTCAACTGTTGCGGCTCATGGGTCATTTTTTGTTGTATGCCATGGGAAGAATCTGACAACCTAATCTTATTAGTTTATAAATCCAGTTCCTTTTTATTCGTAATTTTCTTAGAATGTATATGGGAATTGCTACGAAGTTGTTTCCCACTTTGGACATATGCTAATTTCTTAAATTTGTTACAGGAATGTTTATCATTGCCCTTTCTGCAACTTATGTCGTGTTGGGAGGGGCCTCGGTGTTGATTTTTTTCATTGCATGACATGCAATTGCTGTATGGCAAAGAAATTAGTGGACCACAAGTGCCGGGAGAAAGGTCTAGAAATAAACTGTCCCATCTGCTGTGATTTTTTATTCACATCAAGTGCGTCTGTTAAGGCACTTCCTTGTGGCCACTACATGCATTCAGCTTGCTTTCAGGTATGTTCCTTACTATGCTTGGCTTTCTTTCTGGTTGTATGTTGGCCTTAATATACAGAGGATTCTTCAGAATGCTTGTTACTAAATTTATGCCTTCACTTTTATTTTTTTAGGCATACACCTGCAGTCACTACATCTGTCCGATCTGTAGCAAATCCTTGGGTGATATGGCTGTAAGAATATGCCTGTTATAGAGTGAATTCTCTCTTCAGTACAATTTCTTCTATATTGTTGAATTCTTTAATTAAATTGTTATACATGGCACATTGAGGCAACGATTTTTTTTCTTTAAACTCTCTGAAATAACATTGAAAAATATCAACTTACACATTTTATGAATAAATTGAGTGCTTTTTCTAGTTTTCCTTTCTTCGCTTTAGTGATTTTATCTATCATCTAATTTTCTCTGGTTGTATCAGCTAATAGGAACAAAAACCAACTTACTTATTTTTATCATGATTAAATGTCTTCCAGTATGAGGCTTGCTTTAGCTTTTTCGTGGTAGAGAAACTGAAGTCTGAAGCCTCAAGAAATTAACCATTTAGATAACGTTTATGCATAAGACTGTTTTTCAATTTCTTTCCTCCTGCTGTAGGTTCATAGCTATTAACTCATTTTTTGTTGAGCAAACGAGATTACATATATCCATCTCCTTTTTAGTTGGAACATGAAAGTATATGTTAAAAAGAAAAGGAGGGAGAGGGAAAAAAGAAGAGAGGTATTGCAGTTTCCCAAGAAAGAAAAACCTGAAAGAGAGAACCTGCAAATTGCCGCCGTCGATTTATATTTGTCCTCTTACAAAGCAAAACTCTCTCCATTAGCTATAAGAAGGCTTATGTTCCTTATTTGCAGGTTTACTTTGGCATGCTCGACGCACTTTTGGCTTCTGAGCAGCTTCCAGAAGAATATAGGGATCGCTGTCAGGTATCCATTATGCATATCTCTAAACTGCTTGGTTTTTTGATCTTTTCTTAACAACCACAACTTTGTTGATGGCATTCAGGAAATACTTTGCAATGACTGTGATAAGAAGGGGATTGCACCCTTTCACTGGCTGTACCACAAATGCAGGTTCTGTGGATCATATAATACCAGGGTAATTAAGGTTGACTCGACAAATACCAACTGCTCAACCTCAAATCAGTGAGGTTTCTTTTGGTTTATTTAGGTGTGTAAATAACGTCAGAGCAATGCCTGCAATATACATTGCTGTAAATCGCTTTCCATTACATTAGGCAATTCAATTTTTCCCATTTATTTATATGTTTTTCTTTTAGTATCATGCCTTGGAACTTGTCATCAATTCCAGTTTAGCTGAGGCCACAGGATCCATATTTATTTAAACATGCAAATTTTAGTCCAGTTGTTCTTAATGCCCTGGTAGACTTTTACCAAAATAATACACACATGGAAGAAATATACTTTTAATTTTTTTTATATGACGGAGACAATTAGCATGGTAAAGGAGCCAAGGGGAAGAAATACACAGGTGTGGAATAGGGAATTTTTTGTAATTTTCTGGGTTGAATTAGGGGTTATAATTCATAATTTATCATACATTTGTTTTCACCTCTTTTGTCTCTAATTACACAGCTAATTTTAACCTCGTGTTAGGACCTGTGTGTCCCAGAGTAGGCAGTTTCTAAAAGGTTTGTAAACGTACCAAAACCTTAATTTAATAATAATAGAATCTAAAATGCCAAATGCTTTCAAGTGCTGTAATACATTTCATGACTATCATCATGATGTTGGAGAGGTAAGTCACTAGTATTGCTATCAAAGGAGATGACTTCGTTTTCTATCTGTAAACGAGGAGGAGATAAGAACAATGGCTTGGGAGGCATTTCAATGGTTTCTACATTTGCAGACAGCATTTCAACTACTCTTGTCATTGAAGGACGATCTTTAGGATTTATCTGGATGCACCATAAACCAACCATAATCATCTTTCTGCCTATACATTCTTCTTCCGCAAAATCATCCTTTTCCTGAATGAGCTTGTTGTAAATCCAATCAGGAAAGTATGTTTCGTTAGTACTTGAACCGCTCATCGTCTCTGTGGGTTCGAAATGTTTTTTACCTCCAACCATCTCCAATAGTAACATTCCATAGCTATAAACATCCGATTTGTGAGACGGGTTTCCAAGATTTCTCAGGAAAATCTCAGGGGCAATGTAACCAATGGTTCCTCTGGGTTCTGTCATGGTGACAACACTCCTGTTTCGAGAGTGCGCTTTTGCCAATCCAAAATCAGAAACCTTAGGGTTGAAATCCGTATCCAGCAAGACATTTTGTGGCTTTATGTCAAGATGCAGGATTCTTAGCTCACAGCCATTGTGCAAATACTCTATTGCATGCGCAACTCCTAATGCAATTTCAAGCTGCTTTGGCAATTTAAGAGAAAGATTCGCCTTCTCTTTGGACAACAAGTCCCCTAATGATCCATTAGGCATGTACTCGTATATCAGAGCTCGCCTTGAACCGTCGCAGCAGAAACCCACTAAGTTTATGATGTTAACATGGTGAATCCTCCCAATCGTGGCAACTTCATTGATGAAGTCGTCGCTAAAGTCGCCGGTTTTCTCCAGCATTTTGATGGCAACAAGGCGACCGTCTGGAAACTTTCCCTTGTACACCTTACCGTAGCCTCCTGATCCTAACTTTTCTTTGAAACCATTAGTCATCTTCTTCACATCATTATACGAGTAATTGGACAGTAATGTTGATCTATACGTTTTAATGAACTGCTTGACGTTCAGTCCATCTCCATTATTTTGATGCTCTTCAAAAAGGGGTTTCTTCAAGAAAGATGAGATTCTCTTTCTGAAAACAATTAGCAGAACTGCAATGAGCGCAACAGAAGAGCTTCCAGCTGCAGCACCTTCAAACATATTGAAGATTGATAACAGAAAGTTTAAGAAAACAAGGTCGATGTTTAGCAAAGAGATCAACAAGAATATTTATTACTTCTGAAAAGCTGCCATACAAAGTGTTTTTTTTTTTTTACCTATAATGAGCGCCAGCTTAGATTTCCTGCAATGTTTCAGATGAAAACACAATGAAAATTTCATCTAATCACTAATAAGTAAAACAATCATTCAATTCTCCAATCTAGCACATTCATCTTATAATAATATATTAATACTCCAAACCCATCAAAACATTATCATTAATTTTGAAAGCAGAGTTACTAAAATTTCAAATATTAGTTGGCAGCTATTGTAATATTAACCACCCACCCCACTTGTTAGTTGATAGCTAAAGATTTCATTTCATAATAAGCTGCAAAAGCTCTGCTACTCTCTTGATTCTTTTTACCTTTTTAGTATATTATTTTATAGTTTATCCAACGATCGATTGTTTTTGAAAATTATTTAACACGTTAAGATAGGGGTGAGCATCGGTTCCGGTTCTACCCGGAACCGGTTGGAACCGGACCGATTTTTCGGGTTTGGAACCGGAACCGGTTGTAATCGGGTAGGTTCCGGTTCCAAATATACCGGAACCGATTTTATCCGGGTAGGTTCCGGTTCCAAAATAGTCGGAACCGGAACCAGACCATGGAACCGGTTTATATGAACATAAATTTTAAACATTTGGCGTTCATTATTTAATTGTACAAATTTTAAAGAGTCGCAGTTCATATAGTAATATTTTAGTGCTTCTATCAAGTAATATATAATGTATGTGTGTTTGTGTTTTGTGTGTATCTAGTGTCACTCCTGCTGGTTAAACTGCCTATTTTATTTTATGTAATGTCTATAATGAGAGTAGAGCACTATCTGTATATGCCATGTTCACCTATCTATTATGCCATGTTCACATCTTTTACAATTCTTGCCAGTGCAATAATGTTTCTCCTGATATTTCAGTAGACAAACCTTTATGACTGTAGTAAATGGTAAGTTTGAAACATTGGTGCATTATCTTTGCTTAAAGCTTGATGAATTAACATTTTTAGTAAGTCTAACATAAGTATAATGAAAATCTATATATAACTAATGATATCAATAAGAGTAATGATATTCTTACATAAAATCTTACTAACAATTTCTACACCTCTCTCACTGTAGCTACAGTGATGCTACAGTAATCACTGTAGCTACAGTGAGAGAGGTGTAGAAATTGTTAGTAAGATTTTATGTAAGAATATCATTTTCCTATCAATAATCAAATATTTTGAAAGAAAATAGTGGGCTATTGTACAACTTTTCGTTCTTGAGCTTTCGCACTCCGATTTGGTCCCTGTTTTTTCCTACGTACTCGTATCGGAATGAAGTTTTCATTAAAATTTTTTAAAATAGAGTAATTCAAAACCGGACCGGAACCGGATTAGAACTGAATAATAGGGTACCCTGTTTAATTGAGTAGGTTCCGGTTCCACTTAGTGCGGAACCGAATTTTTCCGGGTAGGTTCCGGTTCTATGCGGAACCGGAACGGAACCGAAACCGGTTTTGCTCACCCCTACGTTAAGAATTGTTGAATTATAAATGTGGAAAAGTACAAAATTTGCTGTACTGGTGGAAAAAATATACTAACTTCACCGAGTCACAGCCGCCCCCCTTGCAAAAGCAGACCATTTTCTTCAAGCTTCCATTGTAACCACACCGCCCACTACGATTCTGACATCTCTCACACTCATCAAGTTCAGGCCACTCCAATGGAAACCCTTGATTCAACGCGCCAAATACACCACCAACACTTTCGTTGAGAACCAAAGAGCTTTTACCAGACACAGGCACCAGCACTGACTCACACCCACTTGGTGCTAAAACTGAAAGTGTTTGTAAATTCCTCAAATTCATTAAATATGATTTGTATATATGTATTTATATACCTTTGAATTCCCAAGGAGTGTATGGGAGGTTGCAATCCTTGGAGGGTTGTAACCCACCCCAAGGGGTGCCCTATTGGCACCCCTCCATGCCTTATATAAGAAGGTTTTTATTCCAAATGTAAATACAGAAGATATACAACTATTTTCAGAGAATAAGAAAAAAGGCACTGTTGTTTTCTTGTTTTGAGAGAGAGATCCACCATTTTATCCTAGTTCAAACACTTGTGAAGGAGTGCACCTTGAACAAGTAGAATCCAAGTTATCATGGGAGAACATTGGCAATTCGAATCCGTAGAGCACCTGTGACGGAGCCAATAAGTTCTTAAGGACATAGTTTTTCTCGACTTGGACGATTGAATCAGGTTTTTCTGGTTCTTACTGTTTTAGGGTTATATTGCATCTAGATCTACTTTTGCTGTTTGATCTGTTTGTTTGCAAGTTATATTACTGTTTGATGACACATATCTTACAACAATCTTAAGAACTTATCGTATCGTGTTATTAGATAGTAATTTGCATGTTAGGGTTTGAATATTTTCTGGAAAATACGAACTGTGCATGAAAAACCCGTAGGGCGTTCGAACGCCCGACGCACGCGAAGGCTAAAAATTTGAATTTTCGTAAGAACGTTCGAACGCGTCTTCAAACGCAACTCGAACGCAAGCCTTCTGCCTTAGAACGTTCGAACGCGTCCTAAACGCAACTCAAACGTGAACTCTCTGGAATCATTTCGTTCGAACGCGTTCACGAACGCTATACGAACGTGAACTCTCTGGAATCATACCGTTCAAACGCGTTATCAAACGCTACTCGAACGTGAACTCTCTGGAAACACTTCGTTCGAACGCGTTATCAAACGCAACACGAACGCACACACACTGGACAGTCTCGTTCGAACGTAGATACGAACGTGACACTAACGACTTTGTCCTGTAAGTATCATAAACTGCAAACTTTAATTAATATTAACTTGGTTAGTCATATACTGTAAACACATTAATCCTGGTAGTATAGATTTAAGTTATTCAATTATCACAAGCATACACATAGTGATAAAGTTGAAATTGATTGGTTGTTGCATAATTGGTTGAGAATTTAAAGTGTAATAATACACAAGTAATTTCATCCAATCTTGATTGACATATATATCTACATTTATTATATATCACTTTGAACAAGGTCATCCGTTGATCGTTGTGCAATTTGTCTTTCGTAGACTAATTGACCCTGTTGATTTTCCAGTTACATATGGCTAGCGGAAATATCACGGTACCGGTCTCTCACGGAGAAAAACCGGAGAAATTTGTGGGGCAAATTTCAAACAATGGCAGAGCAAAATGCTGTTCTACCTGACAACTCTCCAGTTGGCAAAATTCATCAAAAATCCTCCGGGTCCTGTGGAGGGTGAATCTGAATTGGCCAAGGAAGAGCGAGAACAGACTTGGATGTCTGGAGACTTCTTATGCAAGAACTACCTTTTGGGTGGTCTTGACAATACCCTGTACAATGTGTACCAATGCATGACTTCTGCGAAGATTCTCTGGGAATCTCTCGAGAAGAAGTATAAAACTGAAGATGCCGGACAAAAGAAATTTATCGTGGGTAGGTTCCTGGACTACAAGATGGTAGATTCAAGGACGGTGATGTCTCAGTTGGGTGAACTACAATTGATCATTCATGAAATACTGGATGAGGGGATGAAACTTTGTGAGACGTTTCAAATTGCCGCCATAATTGAAAAGTTGCCTCCATCATGGAATGACTTCAGGAGCTATCTGAAACACAAAAAGAAGCAGATGAGCCTTGAAGACCTCAGTGTTCGATTGAGAATCGAGGAGGACAATAGGATGTCCGAGAAGGCCAGCTACAAGACTCTGGAGTCTAAGGCCAACATCATTGAAGGTGTAAAGGGTAGCAAAAAGAGAAAGAACAGTGGAGCTGACTCTAGGAACAAGAAGTTCAAGGGAAAATGCTACAACTGTGGAAAAAGCGGTCATATGTCAAAGGACTGCAGGAACAAGAAGTTTCAGGACAAGGGCAAGAAAAAGAAAAATGAGGCCCATGTCACTGAAGGTGAGCAGCTGACTGATGATATCTCAGAGATGGAACTATCAGCAGTGGTAACCGAAGCCAACATAGTTGGGAATCCAAGAGAATGGTGGGTAGACACTGGGGCTACTCGTCACATCTGTGCAGACAGTAAAATGTTTTCCATGTACCAGAAGGTCGATGGCGGTGATCATCTGACAATGGGAAACTCGTCTACCTCTCAGGTAGTTGGACAAGACACAGTGGTTCTGAAGATGACATCCGGAAAGGAGCTAACATTGAAGAATGTACTGCACGTTCCAGATATTCGGAAGAACTTGGTCTCGGGCTCTCTTCTTAGTAAGGCTGGTTTTAAGCTTGTATTTGTTTCTGACAAGTTTGTATTGACTAAGAATGATATGTATGTAGGAAAATGATACCTAACTGAGGGCCTTTTCAAGCTAAATGTAATGACTGTTAATCGTGCTATTAATAAAGCTAGTTCGTCTGCTTATATTATTGTGTCACAAAATGTATGGCATGAGAGGTTAGGACATGTTAATTATGATACCATGCGTAAATTAATTAACATGGACCTTATACCTAAATTTGCAATTGATAGCCAACATAAGTGTGAAGCATGTGTTGAAGCAAAAATGCATAGAACATCATTTCATTCTATAGAACGTTGTTCTGAACCGCTAGAACTTGTACATACTGATGTATGTGACATGAATATTGTGCAAACAAGAGGCGGTAAAAAGTACTTTGTCACTTTTATCGATGACAGCACAAGATTCTGTTATGTGTACTTGTTGAGAAGCAAAGCTGAAGCAATTGAGAGCTTCGTACACTATAAGAACGAAGTTGAAAACCAACTTGGCAAGAAAATCAAAAGAATCATGAATGATAGAGGCGGTGAATACGTTTCACCATTCAGTGAATATTGTTCTGTGCACGGAATTATTCACGAAACCACTGCTTCTTATTCTCCTCAACAGAACCGAATTGCAGAACGCAAAAACCGAACGTTGAAGGAAATGATGAACGCCATGTTGACAAGTTCGGGACTACCCTAGAACTTGTGGGGGGAATCTTTGATTTCCGCAAACTACGTTCTTAACAAGCTTCCTCACAGAAGGTTGGACAAGACACCATATGAGTTGTGGAAAGGTTTCGTACCTTCCTACAAATACCTTAAAGTGTGAGGGTGTCTTGCCAAAGTAATGGTTCCTAAACCTAAGAAGGTTAGAATATGACCCAAAACTGTTGATTGTATATTCATTGGATATGCTCGCAACAGTAGTGCGTATCGATTCTTGGTACACAAGTCGGAGATTCCTCACATCAATCCGAAATGATAATTGAGTCAAGGAATGCGACATTTTTTGAAGAGACGTTTCCTTGTAAGGAAAGACAGCGCACAGAGTCTCTCAAAAGAACAGTTGATACTGTCAAGGACAGTGATCAAGTTGACCAAGAATCATATCAACGTGTAAATGCTGAGACAATCGAGCCTAGACGTAGCAAAAGAGCTAGAACGTCTAAGTCGTTTGGTCCCGATTTTCTGACATACTTATTAGAAAATGAGCCTCAAAGCTATAAAGAAGTTATGGCTTCTCCGGAGGCACCTCTTTGGAAAGAGGCTATAAACAGTGAGATTGATTCAATCCTACAGAACCATACTTGGGAGTTGGTTGATCTTCCGCCAGGTTGTAAGCCGCTGGGCTACAAATGGATATTCAAAAGGAAGATGAAAACGGATGGATCAATAGATAAGTATAAGGCAAGACTTGTCATAAAAGTTATAGACAAAAGGAAGACCTTGATTACTTTGACACCTATTCACCAGTGACTCGCATCACATCGATAAGAATGCTCATAGCCATAGCAGCTATATTTGGTCTTGAAATACATCAAATGGATGTAAAGACGGCATTCTTGAATGGTGAATTGATGAAGAGATTTACATGGAACAACCAGAAGGGTTTAGTGTTCCTGGACAAGAACAGAAGGTGTGCAAACTTGTAAAATCCTTGTACGGATTAAAACAAGCACCGAAACAATGGCATGAGAAATTTGACAAAGAAATGTTGTCAAATGGGTTCAAAACCAATGAGTGTGATAAGTGTGTGTACACCAAATCAACTCAGAAAGGATATGTCATTGTGTGTCTCTATGTAGACGATATGCTGATAATTGGTAGTAATCATGAAATGATTCAGTCTACCAAAAACGTGTTATCCAGCAGATTTGATATGAAAGATATGGGGATAGCTGATGTGATCATAGGAATAAAGATTTCTAGGACATCAGACGGATATATATTATCACAGACTCATTATATTGAGAAGATACTCGATAAATATATCAAAGGGGATCTAAATGTGGCTAGAACCCCTGTAGACCTAACTCTTCTTTATCAAAGAATACTGGTTCAAGCATATCGCAACTAGAGTATTCGAGAATCATCAGAAGTCTGATGTATCTCACGAATTGCACACGACCTGATATCGCTCAAGCTGTGAATCGGTTTAGAAGATATACGAGCAATCCAGGACACAACCACTGGAAAGCCATAGTAAGAGTTTTGAGGTATCTGAGAGAAACTTCAAAATATGGGCTACATTACGAGAGATATCATGCTGTACTAGAGGGTTACAGCGATGCTAACTGGATATCTGATACGGTGGATTCCAAATCCACAAGTGGATTTGTTTTCACACTTGGTAATGCAGCCGTGTCATGGAAATCCTCGAGGCAAACGTGTATTTCCCGGTCTACTATGGAATCAGAATTCATAGCGTTAGACAAAACAGCGGAAGAAGCAGAATGGCTTAGAAACTTCCTGGAGGATATTCCTAGTTGGCCCAAACCTGTGCCAGCAATAAGCATACATTGTGACAGCCAATCGGCTATTGGGAGAGCCCAAAATACAATGTATAATGGTAAGTCTTGACACATACGTCGGAGATATAATACCATACGTCAACCGCTCTCAAGTGGCATAATAACGATCGATTATGTCAGGTCGAAGGAAAACCTAGCGGATCCACTAACTAAAGGTTTACCTCGAGAGCAAGTTGAGAAGTTATTGAGGGGAATGGGCTTGAAGCCTATAATTTAAGAATTGTCACTGTGGAAACCCAACCTAGTTGACTGGAGATCCCAAAATCTAGGTTTAAAAGGGACAACAGAAACTTTGTGCAATTCAAAACGAGCACTGAAGAGTTTCGTACTCTTTCCCATTCCGATAATGACGCTGAGTGCTGTCTGTCATTGGTTAGGATAAGCTAAGGCTTTTAATGATCACTATATTAAGAGATGAGTCCTAATGGAGGTAAAGACAGATTACCTCTTCATAGTAGATCACATATTTCAAGTAAGAAGTGAAGTCGCTTCCATGGGAACCTTTAAAGGCGGGTTACCCTAAAGTGCTTGATGAATCCAGGACCGTTGTTCAGGGCCAGAATGAACACGACCGTAGAACGGGTAAATGGTCGAATTAAAGCTGTGTGTTGGCAATTGTCTTGGTTTACACCAACGACAGAACAGTTCAAGACTATGGGTCACTGGTTTGCCTAGTAAATCCGATTGTCTCTCACTAGGAAAGGTTCAAGGCGAAAGCTACCTATTTCGATGCAGCTTTAGCTCACGGTATCTCTCTCACGTGCCTGAATGAATATTTGAAGAATTGTGGGGGATTGTTGTAAATTCCTCAAATTCATTAAATATGATTTGTATATATGTATTTATATACCTTTGGAATTCTCAAGGGTGTATGGGAGGTTGCAATCCTTGGAGGGTTGCAACCCACCTCAAGGGGTGCCCTATTGGCACCCCTCCATGCCTTATATAAGAAGGCTTTTATTCCAAATGTAAATACAGAAGATATACAACTATTTTCAGAGAATAAGAAAAAGACACTGTTGTTTTCTTTGTTTTGAGAGAGAGATCCACCATTTTATCATAGTTCAAACACTTGTGAAGGAGTGCACCTTGAACAAGTAGAATCCAAGTTATCCAGGGAGAACATTGGCAATTCGAATCCGTAGAGCACCTGTGACGGGGCCAATAAGTTCTTAAGGACATAGTTTTTCTCGACTTGGACGATTGAATCAGGTTTTTCTGGTTCTTACTGTTTTAGGGTTATATTGCATCTAGATCTACTTTTACTGTTTGATCTGTTTATTTGCAAGTTATATTACTGTTTGATGACACATATCTTACAACAGCAAGTTCAACCCTGCAATCAACAACCTTCTTTCAGTTCTTTGGGGATCTTTTTTTTTTTTTTTGTCCAGTGCTAGTCAACAATCCAATATTATCTTCTTCTCCCTGTAAAATAGGCTTATTTTTCATTTACAAAAATTCAATTATTATACTAAATTTTGCTTATAAATTTCCTAATACACACTTAATTTTATTTATTATTCCAAATACAATGATAGTTTATATTTATTGATAACAAGATATATTAAATATGAATAAAAAAAAAATAAAAAGTAAATTATAATTTGAGACGAATGAAAAATAAAAACATGTCTATCTTTATAGGATGGAGGGAATAATAAAATAAATGATAGTTTTGTTTAACACATTTTCTATTTGTTATACGATTATTGGTTAGTGACGATGTTGTATATTTATATTGGGTTTTGAGTTTATTTTAATTTTTAATAAATTATGATAATAGTTATTGGCTAATAATATAAATATAACTGAAATTTAACAATACACTACTATTAAAATATATGTGTGGCTGAAATTATGAAAAGTTTAATAAATGTGGTAATTTAGGTCATGATTAATTAATTTATTCGATTTGTATTAAAGATGATATGAATTTGGAATAAATTGATTTTGTTTATTAGATTCATTTTGCTAGATTTTATTATTTTCTAAAATTAAGTTTAAGAAGTTGAAGCCAATTACCGTTGAAAAAAATAAAATTACTTAATTTTAATGGATCATTTTTAATCATTTTGGGACGGTAGAAAATCTCGAAATCTCTTATTCAGTAGGAATTTATAATGATTTTTATTTTATTTATTTATTATGTTATTTAGTATAAAAGCTGAAATCAAGATAGGATCCCAAAGCCCCCAAGGGGTGTGGCTTGGTGGTGAAGGGTCCAGAATCTCACCTTGAGGTTCTGGGTTCGAATCCAGGGGGTGCAACTTCTTGTAAGAGCCTGGGGCAGCCGGGGGTTTTACCTGCGCCGCGGCCCAGAATGGGTGGTTTGGTGGCGGGGTTTCCAACGATTTCAAAAAAAAAAAAAAAAAAAAAAAAAAAAAAAAGGATAGGATCCCAAAGGACCCAATTAGTCACTGACTATATTGTTCTCTTGTCACATGATGCTTGGTAGGTAGGAGGAACTGCTTTCTTACTTGGACAATAAATTAAATTTATTATTGAAACCAAACATACATACATACATACATACATACATACATACATATATCAACTCTAGCACTCCTGAGTGGGAAGTATCAGTCCTTAAAAAAAACAATTGAAAAGTCAATAATATTATCTTTAAGATTTTATTTAATTTATTTTTGCATATCACACCGCAGATAAAATCTACAATACAAAAGAGGTATCACATTATCCGTATAATAATCTAATAATCTACTATCACGCGTATTAAAATATTAAAAAAATAACTAAAAAATATATATATTAAATCATACATGTCATTTATTATTTGTTAGTAATACCCCGTCACTCATACCTCCATTGCACCAAAGAATTACTCCACACTGTGGGCAGAGCTTATGGAAAAAAACTTATATATAATGTAAATTTATGACTTTAGCCTTCAAATAGATGTTTGAGTGATAATATATATTTTATTTTATTTTTTACATTTGCACTCCCTCATCCGTTCCCAGCACCAAATTGAACTTATCCAAAGACTTAAGAATATCTTAAACTTAAATATCTACGGTAAGAATATGTATATATGCATGTAAAATTTTAACCCTTAACTATTTACTTTTATAACATTTGGCCCTCTAAATTGTATATTCTAATTATGTTCATATTTACCGCACTCATGCACAAATTAAGGGCGACCTTAAGTTGTCATAAGTTTTGAGGGTTTTATATGAATTTTTAAAATAAAATGTCTATCGATAGGAGCGACCCTAAATTTTGAGAAGTTCTAAATAAGTTTTTAAAATATGATCTCCTTTTAATATTGAATACAAAACATAAAAGCCTAAACTATTAAATTTATAGCCTAATATTGAATTGAAAAAAGAAAGAATAGTATTTTTTTGTTGCAGTTTGCATGTTGTTGGAGTCTGTACTTGGAGCGTCAATCTGAATAATATATTGTACATTATATTTTATTGTTTACTAATAAAATAACTACATTTTCATTTCAAACCTTATTAATGGTAATGTCATTGTGTATATTAGATTAATATATAAATATGCTAAGAATGTTATTGACCTTAGAATAGTCATGTAGTAATACTGGACATTGGGTGGTCGGACATTGGGATAGTGTTACTATTATAAACTATTCTTAAAATTAATATTCCTAGTAGTTGATTTTGGAATACGGTTGAATTCCTATAAACCATAAAACTAGCACATGTCATATATTGGAATTAGAGTTCTAATGGTTTAACTCAATGTATCATGAGCAATGGAAGCTCGTATAGACATATGGTTATTCGTTGGGGCTAATACTGAATAAATCATAAGTGATTCCTAATAGTTGGAAGTACACACTACCGTTAATAGAAATCTCCTCGAGTCGAGTATCATATGTGATCATTTGACTATAGGATAATATTGATTTTGTGTGTGATCATCCACACTTTGATGTCATATATATCAGATACTTTTCATGATCTGACCGCTAAATATTCGTTGGGTGTGGACCGATGCGCTCAAGATAGGATCCGTCGGCCCGTATATGTATCATAAGGGATTTAGGAATTCATATAAGTAAATCACGATTCTTAAGACTTTGGCTAAAGCCTATCATCTAGGGTGGATCACATATATTAGAAATGGTGTTCTGATTAGTTGTAAAGAATCGTGGACATGTCGACATGAGATGTGCGCATCAGAAACTTGACAGTGTAATCTATGTTTCACAACTCGGATAGTCTACGACGAGGGATTGTTAAACATATGTGATGACCTCGACTTGTATAGTTCAGAAAGATCGTTCGTGTATTCACGAATTCGGAGGTGACCGAATTACATACATATAAGCTAGACTTACATGACGAACGTGTCTGGACTTAGAAAGTCTCACAATATGAAGTGTACTCGTTGAACACTTAGGTAGACGATAATATTGATAATAAATAATATGTAATAGTATAATTATTAAGTATTATTGGATAATATTAATATTTATTTTGACCTAATTAGATTAATTGGATTAATCTAAAATCACAGAAGGACTTTTGTTGTAATTTCATAAATATCTCTCTACCATTTGAGGATATTTTTGTAATTATAAATATATAATAATATGTGTATTTGTCTTGATTGAATTATATTAAATAAAAGTGATAGACAATGAACTAATCCATTTGTTATACTTTATCTTGATTTAATTGGATTAAATCAAAGTGGTAGACAAATGTGATTGGTCACACCTATTTTTGGACAAATTGGATTAAGCACACCTAAAAGTTGATTAGTACTTTTATAATTAAAAATTACATAAGCTTTGCTATAAAAGGAAAGCTTGAGCAAATTTTTAATAAAGCTTGAGCTTGAGAAATTTAAAACAAGCAAGATTTAGATATATTAGCCTAAGTAAAATGAGTGTTTAGAGAAGCTTTAGAAGTTCTCTACAACATTTCAACAAAGAGAAATCAAGATTGGATCTTTGGAATCAAGCTTGCTAGCATTGGAATCAAGATTGGATCTTGGAGTTTGCTGACTTTGGAAGTTCTCTACAATATTTCAATAAGGAGAAGAAAATTGGATCTTGGAATCAAGCTTACTAGGTAAGTTTGATATTCTCTAAAGCTATATTTTCATTAGTGAGTTGTTTTCATTAATGAAGCATATAGTGATGTATTATGTATTGGATACATAATAACATAGCTTGATGTTGAAATTAGGCTAATGAATTGTGTATGGATACTTTGTAAGCATAAAAAATAATATGATTGTGATTGAGCAAAATGTTCATGTTGGACATGGAACATTAAATTATAGTTTGGAACTGTACATGATAGTTTGGAGTTATAGCTACCATTCTATAATCACTTACCATATTTGAGTGACCTATAATTGTTCATGAGTCACTTTATTGTGCGATTCTATCTTGGTTATGTTTTGATTCAAAGAAATATATACATGTTTTTAGAATACATGTATGTTTGTTATATAACATGTGTTGATGTTGGTTTTGATGTTAAAATTTACTTTTAAGTGTATTAAAATATTTGGAGAAAATTGTAAGTGTTTTGAATTGGATTCAAGGTAAATTTTCTCTCTATCAACATTTTACACAGGGCAGCGTCTCGACTTAATCTATGGCATCGCGACACTCAACTTTCAGAGTTGCGCGCGTTGCGACGCTCACCCTTGCCTGTCGTGATACAATCATTCCTAGATTGGGCGTTGCGACTCCCAAGTCTGCACGTCGCGACACACCGAGAGTTGTTGTCCATTAGCATTGAATCTTCATTTTCTCGATTCCGGAGTTTTCGAATTCCGATTCGGCCCCGATTTTCTCCTAAGGACTCGTAGTATTCCATAAAATAATTTAAAATTACACTCATACTTGATATCCATAAGTTAGACCCACTTTCACTGCGTGAGACACCGCTCTAACCCTATGGGTCCCACATCCGCCCTAACAGAATGACATAAGAGCAGGTTTTAACCACACAACATATGTTGCATGTTTGACATGTATTTGAATCTATGCCTCTGTAATTTTAATTTAATTATGCATAAGTCATATTAAATATATATTGAATATATTAAATTATAACTTTTATTTTGACTGAAGCATGTTAATGACTTGATTGTCATAAATCTCATGTGATTAGGTGATTATTTTATTTTAAGTAATAACATTAATAATAGCGGAGAATTATTGGATGGTCCATCTTGTCAATACGGAGATAAATAAGTTCTTATTACTTATGATCAATACTGTCATTATTGTGAGGATATAAGTGGTTGAAACTTAGGTCACTCCGGTAAAATATTAGATATAGTGTGATGAGTTGACGTACTCACCCAATACCGTCATTATTGTGAGGGTGTACTTATGGAGCTCATTAATGTACATTAACAAGTATACACCTAGAACACATCTTAATACAATATTGTCATTATTGTGAGGATAAGAAACAGTTTAAGACTAAACTTAGGAGCATATGGATGTGATTGACCTTTGAGGTCTACCTAATGAATTTATAAAGGCTAAAATTATCATTATTGTGAAGCTGAAGTAAATGACATGCAATCCACTTCCCGTTATGAAATTTGATTGTCAAAACTCTATTTTTCCTTTAAGGGAGATATTCCTTAGCCAAAACCCTGGAGGAAGGCTAATACATAATACAAAGTCTGAAAACACATATTTTATAAAGATCCAAGGAGAATGATTGAAAAGCGAGAAGAGGAGACGAAGGCGGTGACATCCGAAGAGGAAGTGATTCAATTCGAGTTTAATCATCTAGTTTCTTTCTTTAACTCTAATGATGTCCATTATGTTCATGGCCATATTTTCATTATTTTTATCTTTATTCATGAACTAACTCCATAATTCTAGATGATGATGTAACTAATGCTTGAACCTATGTGTTATTTGCCAAGTTGATTTATATAAAGTTTTATTCAGTTTATTTGTATTCTCTTGCTTTTAATGCTTCTTGTTTGTTAGCCACAAATTGAGATGATAAATATTTAGAATCTATCGCTCGGGAGAGAGAGATTTTGAATAGGATCTAGAGAATATAACCTACGAGTTTTATAGAGTTCGGAAGAATTTATAATTCCTTTAAAGTCGTTAATATAGAATCATAAAGTGTAATGAGTTATTGATTACTAGATTTTTATATGGATATCGAAGTCTGTAGTTGATAATATTTTCAATGTTGCTCGGGAGAGGGAGTGAATACTTTAGGATTCTTGACTTATAAATAATGCATCTGAACAATGATTAATTGGTATGACAAGTACATAGGGGATAGCGAGGTGAAATCAGACTCTAGAATCTCTCATATGTTTATCCTATTTAATTATTTTCATATCTTATTTATTTAATTTAATCTTAATTAATTATTTTCTAAATAAAGTTAGGTTTACTAATTATAGTACTTAGTGTGAGTTGAACATAATCCATGTGTTTTTGACACTCTTCACTAATCTTTATTAAAACTTAACATCGTACACTTGCTGTACGATATAAAATATCGCAACACCAAGAATCAACAAACAAGTTCATAAGTTGCAAATAAGTTAACAAAATAACAAACGTCTCAAA
Source organism: Zanthoxylum bungeanum (assembly GCA_019454045.1). Lineage (NCBI taxonomy): Eukaryota > Viridiplantae > Streptophyta > Magnoliopsida > Sapindales > Rutaceae > Zanthoxylum > Zanthoxylum bungeanum. Next base: position 156,405 of record SKCR01024812.1, read on the forward strand.
GCTCAAAGCAAAACAAATAAATTAACAACAAATAGTTTTCAAAATTAAATAAAATGAGGACTGAAAAGTAATAAATAAAAATTAGAGCAAAATAATGCACCATAACTCTTAATTATTATCATTTTAACATCAAACACAATTATTCAATCAATAAAAAAAAATTAAAGTATCACTAATTACTATCCACTGGACAGAGCATAAGCCATTCTAAGCTTATCATTTTCTCAACATATGCATCAAATTGAATTATTATTATCCTAATCATAAGTATACTAAGCCATTTCTTCTGAACGGAAGTCATTCTAAGCTATTTTTTTCTTTATTTCTCAATATAAGATAATGATAAGAATTAAGAATAATAAACCATAAATCTTAATCTAACCTTGACGATAAAGTAGGCAATATATGCGACAAATAGCTGAGCTAGGGTTTCTTACTTCTAGGGTTTGGATTTTTCGAGATTCTCTATGAAATCGCGCTTCAATTTTGCGTCTAAAGTTTAGATTTTTTCAATCTTTTCTATGGAATTGTGCTTTAATTTTGCAAGTAGTTTTGGATTTTTTCAATCTTCTATGCGGAAGTGTGGCTAGTGAATTTTAGGTTTTGCCAAATGTGGATATGTGAAACAAGAAAGGCTTTAAAAGAAAGAAAAAACGACAATGTTTTTGGAGGTAAGCTGAAATCGTGGGCAAAATCGTAAAATCATAAGATTTTATCCCCAAAAATCGCTTTTCTTGACGATTTCACCCAATTTTGTGATTTTTTCCATTTCTACAAGATTTTGCCTCCTTCAATCGAAAATCATGCATTTTTATGTGTTAAAAAAGCTTTTTTAACAACCATATCTACACTTGAACACATGATTTTTGATTTTTGAAACATAGATAAATCTTGGAGTATGAACCATAAATTATAATTCTCGAAACTTAAATGATAACTTATGTACTATAACCATGGGTCGTGAATAGGTGAAAACTTACACTGTAAACATGGCACGTGGAAAACATAATTGTGGATTATAAACATGAATTGTAACCATGAAACGTGACTTGGTAATCGTGAAATATGGACAGTGAGTCATGACATGTAAATTGTAAGACATGAAATATACGCTATACAACGTGACTTGTAAATCATGACATATTATCTGTAATTCATATATTGTAGCTGAAAAACTTGAGCTGTAACTGAAAAACATGACTAAAATCGTAACAAGTAAACTATAAATCATGAAACATACACTGAAAGCCATGTAAACCATTAATATAAACAGTAAACATGTTTATAAATTATAAACGTTATCTGAAAACTGTAACATGGTCTGAAAATTGTGAACATGAATTATAAATTGTAAACTGAAAACGTAATTGTAGCTAGATTGTAAATTGAAAATCGTAAACTGAATCCTTATATAGCTATCATGAAAACAACATTATTTTCGTATCTTAGGGGCATGAAACTTACTCAACGGGACCTAACATCGCGTAAGCGGGGGAACATGAATATGAACAAGCCTAAAGGAGTTTCTAAAGAATCATTAGGCAAGCTGAAGCTGAGCATACTCGAGTAATTGTAACTTTAATGAGACCTACTTAGTGAGAACGTAGTGCTGCATAAACAAGAAAATATGAACATGAACATAAATGTGAGCATACTCGAGCAGCTATACATGAAGGGACGATACTCTACTGGTGTTTTGAAAACATGTAAAACATCTATATAGTAATCAGGATTCAGATGTCTCCCTTACATCGCTATACATATCGGGATTCGGTCGCTGCTCATGTATACGCTTGCATACTAAAAGTCACGAAACATAAATTATAAATCATGGAATATGGCTGAAATTGTGACTTGTAAATTGTAACCATGAAACATAAATTGAAAACTATGAAATGTGACCTGTAAACCATGACTATAACTGTAAATTATAAAATTATAACTAAAAAAATATAAACTATAAACATATTCTCATGAATGTAAGCTGAAAACGTAAACTGTAAAATATGACTCTTGAATTAAACTTCATGAACTATAACTGTAAATCGTGAATTAAAATCATATAAATTATAAACTTAAAATTATAATAATGAACTGTGAAATGTAAACATAAATTGAAAACGTATAAAATCGTGAACTAAAAATATGTAAATCATTGAATGAAATATGTAAATCACAAAATGTAAATATAAACTGCAAATTGAGAAATATAAGCTGTAAACATAAACTATGATATGAAATTCATGACATCTAACTGAAAACATGAACTGTAAATCTTGGACTGGAAACTGTAAAACATATACTACAAACAGTAAAATATAAGTTGTGATTTTAAAACATGAACTTCAACTATATAACACTAATTGTAAATTAGGAAACACTGATTGTAGCTGAAAATCATGACATATGACTGAAAATCATGTTCATAAAATGTAACATTGAACTGAAAAACTGAGAACGAAATCTGTAACATGTATTATAGAACATGTCATGTAATTGTAAAACATGACATGTAAATCATGACACATGAACTGTAAATCATGGATCGTGAAATGTGAATCGTGAAACATGAAACACATGAAAAACCTTTTAAAATATGAATTAAACAAATCATACATAGACATATGCACTGATTTCTATATACAACACTCGTATGAGACCTATTACCTATTTTAGAATAGGCATGAGATGAATGTCAAGCAGATTCTCTAACCAGTACTGCTATGACACAATACCAACTCATCAACCAAATCTTCACATACATTGCAAATATAAAATGTAAATCATGAATCATATGTCTATAAATAGTGAAATATGAATCGTAATTCATAGATCATATTGGGACAATACCATATAACATGAACTTATAAATCATAACCATGGGGTGAACCTTTAACCTTACGATTAACCGTAATTGAACCGAACCGTACAGTTTGGTTATGGTTAACCGATTTTTTTAATTTAAAAAATTATAAAATAAAAATAGATTGTAAATAAATGTTAAAATATTTTATAATTTATTACAAAGAGCTTGTACTTAGTTTTTTACATGATCAAGCTACCTATGTATCTTCATAGGGTATAGAGAGGAATCAAAGCTGACGTAATTCTGATATAATTTTTTAATTACTAACCCTATTTATTTTACACGCTTAAAAATTTACAATTTATATTTTATTATTCTTCTTTTAAAATATTACTAATCATTAAATAAATATTATTTGCAGTGTGTAAATCATCAAAAACACAAAATGCAATAACTTTTTTTGAATCATCCATGCTTCATCGATTTAATGACAAGTAACACCCATGTATGCACCGATTTCAGGGCTAATCATGAACCTCATCACACAAGTGCCAACACTTTTGTAACATCCGGTGAACCTGACGACTTGTACGTTACCAGAGTTTGACGACTATTACAATTCAAATGTATAATACTTGATATAAATCATGTTCGAGCAAGTACGTGCTCATAAAATGGTATTTGGGACATTCAGAAGATTCCTTGAAATTTATACCTGGAACGTAGCTTATGTCCCACCTCGAACAGCCTTTAGTAATCGGACTGTAACTTTTTCATACGATCTTTGATTTTTATGAACTTTATATCGTCGGAATCAGAGACCAATACCTACAACTTTGAAGTTGAATATTTTCCAAATTTGAATCTTAAATGGGTCAAAATTTCCGCGGATGCTATAGTTTTTCAAGAATTAACTAGAATGGGGTGTTGTGACATCATCTCAACCTTCATTCCATCACAAAAATCAGCCTCTCTTTGTCTATAAATAACACACTATTCACCCATATCCTCTAAGCTCAAAAACGTGTATACTCAAGGAGAATGCTTCAATTTTCTTCTTCTTCCTCAAGCCATTTTAAGTACAATAAAAGATGATTCTCAAGTTTCTAGCACACAAAGTAAGCTTCTAACTCCCATTATTTATCAGTTTTGGACAAGGAAACTAGAGCCCCAATTTATACCTTGGAAACCCTAGAAGTTGGAATTTCTTAATTGACTTTGATTAAGTTGTTTACAAATACTTTTGAGAATAGTATGATGGTATAAACATGTAATGAGGTTCATATGTTAATGAATATGTTGAGGAAAATATTCTTTGTGAATTGATGATTTTTTATGATGGTTTGTGTTAGATTAATGAGATGAAATGGATTGTATGTTGGTTTTAGTATAAAAGTGTTGTTAATATTTTTGGGTAAACTAGATGATGGGAAGCAAAGTTGGAAACCTGAGAAAACAGGTTCGCGTCGAGACGCGTACTGGGAAAATAATGCGGATTCATTTCTAGAATTATGCGTGTGGCGATGCTCGGGGCTTTACATCGCGATGCAAGATCATAAATACCCCCAAATTAGTTTTAATTCATTTCATATCCACTCTAGCGTGTTAGAGGCCACCATAAGGGTCTCATATCAGCACGTATACATATAATACACCATAATATACGTATGATACTCTTGGAAATGATAGCAAGCACTTAAATCGATAAACATAGTTTAATTTGGATTATGTTCCCCAACTCACTTTCTAATCAAGTTATCAATTGTAGATCATCGCATGAACCAGAGTTTTCTTCAGCAAGTGAGTAATGTCAGCCAGATTCTAAATCAGAGAGTGAATATCTTTTCCCGAGTTGTTTTTTTTTTTTTTTTAATGTTTTCATGTAAGACTTACATTCAAAAGTATATAGGATGATAGCCAAAGTCTGATTTCAGTTACTTTACATTTGATGATGTTTTAGAAATAAATTTTTTCAAAGCATGGTTTTTATGTTTTCGAGGCATGAGACAAAAACCCACATCAGTGTGTAACTTGATTCAGATATGGAATTGAAGGAGATAACATATGCATATGCATAGGATTGGGGGATGACGATACGAAATGCCCACAAATCCTAGTTCAGGACTAGGGATGACATATGTCCCTAGATCCTAGATTCAGAGCTTGGAGGGTAGCATAGATTCGCATCCTCAGTTCTAGTTCAGCGGGTTGGGGGACGGCGATACATAACGTCCTAAGACCACTAGTTTCAAGGACAAGTAGTGGCATGCTTTGGGGGACGACGATACGTAATCCTCCAATATCATAGATTTGCACTCTTGACTCTAGTTAGGCGTATGGGGGGACGATAATACGTAACGCCCCCATATGTCAGGTTCTTAGAAAATAATTTTCAGAGATTAGTTTGTAGATATAAATTTCAGAAATAGTTTTCTGAGAAAAGTTTTCTAAAAAGGAAAGTTTTCAGAAAACAACAGCTTTATAAGAGACTTTCAGAAAAGATTTCCACAAAGGTTTTTAGAAAGAGAATTGCTTTCAAGAAAGAAAAGTTTTCAGAAAAGATTCGAATTAATTTCTAAAACATGAGTTTTCTTAAAGTATTTCAGTTTTCATTTTAAAATTATCCACTCACTCAGATCGTTCAAACGGTCTAACCCTCCACTATCAATTTCTCTGTTTTATAGGTATTTTCGGAGAACGAGTTCAAGAGGATGGATACTGATAGTAGTCACTAGAGGATTTGGTCCAGCAGTTCGATTCAGAATTCAGTTCAGACAGTGTCAGAGAATGTCATATAGCATATACTTTGTTTAGTAAAGAATATGTATGTAAATAGTTATAAGTATTCATTACTAAAGTTGTGATGTATAGTGAATTTGGGTATTTAGTTTGCAAAGTATTATGCATTCATGATGTTGAGTTGGGCATTGGTCCCGTGCATGAGTTTATACATGAGATAAGTTTAATATTGTTAGAAAGTTAGAGGCTCAGAGTGATAGTTGATAGGTGTATAAACACACACGTAACGCAAGCGCACGTATCGCTCAAGTAGTATAAAATGTATCGATCCCACGAGGACTTCATACCTAGGCTATCAATTTATGAAGCTAAATGTTTACAAGTATCTAATAGATTGATTGTTGATTGGATGGTGATCTTAAACTAAAGACAAGTAATTAAAATAGTGCGAATGTAAATTAAAAGAAAAATCAATATTATAATAATATCTAGGGTTTTGAATCCTTCTAATATCTTTTAAAGATGAAGTAGTTATCTTGTGTTTATGCAATATATCAGTTTATTAACCTGAAACATGAAAATATGCAAAAGCCTCTATCGATGGTCAGATGCAAACATTCAAAGTAATCCAATTAATCATATGTCTACGTTAACCAAATTACCTGAATTCATTAAGATTAAGTTCCAATTGTGGCTACCCCCCGCCCGACATGTATATGTCTATCATGAAAGGAAATATACCTTAGAGACATCTATCCTAAGGTGAGATCGTGAGCTATTTAGTCTAAGACTGAAACCTAAAACCATTTCGTCAAGTTCATTTTAAGTTTACCATATCAATCTTATTAGTGGCCAGTTAACAAGAAGCGTTAAGACTAAGACTCAATAAATAAACCAATATATTACCCAATGCATAAAATAACCAACTTATAAACCAGTGATATTAGAATTCATCACAACCTTGGATAATATATTTAGTTACAAAACATACCTAAAATTACAAAATGCATAGTTAAACAGAATAACATAAAAAAAAAAACTAAAAAGTAAAGAAAATTACAACAATAAAAGAAAATACTGGAGCTAGGGGTTTCACTTTTAATACTTCAAATATAGATTACTCCCTTTAGGGGTGTTCACGGGTCGGGTCGGGTAGGGTTTTCCGATTTTATTTATGACCCGATCGGGTCGGGTCATTCGAGTATTTTGACCCGAAACCCGAAATTTGAGAAGCTGACACGCGTGGGTCGGGTCAAAAAACTGAGGGTCGGGTCGGGTCGGGTCAACATAATATGCAGTAAATATAATATATATATATATATATATATATATATATTTTATTGATACAAATTTTACAAGATATGTATGTAGCTGAAATGACAAAATCTTTGGTTAATTTCTACTTAATCTCAGATTCGATTCCCAATAACAATATTTTATTTTAAAGAAAATTAAACAAAATTTTAGGAATTGTAAATATTGAGATTTGAACTTGGGACCATTTAAACACCAAGAAAATACTTTATCATTTCAACAACAATGGTTTCTTGTTAAAATCGTATCATTAAAAATATATATTATAATTATAATATCATTTATATCGGGTCGGGTAAGACCTGAGTTTTCTAACCTAAACCCGTGACCCGACCCGAAATTTCGGATCGAGTCAAAATTTTGTAAATATTTTTGAACCCGCACGGGTCAGGTCAGGTCAGGGGTTGACCAGACCCTATGAACACCTAATTCCCTTATCAATTAATCATTTCTTGAATTAATTATATTAAAACCGACCATATAGGCGGTGAATGTCATTTGTCCAAAGTCTAATCGATCATATAGGCGGTAACAAAATCATATAAACCGACCATGTAGGCGGTAAGAAAGTTAGCACCTAAACCGACCATATAGGCGGAAACTAAGTCCAATAATGTAAAACCGGCTATATAGGCGGTAAATAATTAATTCAATTTACTTATTTAAATTAAGGGAGTAAATCTAAATTATTATATTAAAACTTTCACCCCAGACTTCAACAAAAAGAGATTACCTACTCATGATGTAATTAAAAACACACAAAAATTTATTAAATAAATAAATAGGAAATATCAAGAAAACTTAAATAAACATGCAAGACACTTTCTTTTAGGTTTTCATGGAGAAATCCCCCAAAGAAAGCATGAAAAATTTACAAAGTTTGGCTTGGTATTTATAGGCAAATATAAAGGCTTCCACCAATTTCTCCACCAAACATGACACCAAATCCTCCACCAAACATGCAAGTATGTTTGGTGGAAGTTTGACAATTGTAAATTGTCATTTTCCAAATTTTTTTTTTTGTTATTTTTGATAATCACTTTAATAATTATACATAACACACTTTCAGATTATTCATCAATTTCGGTCATGAAAACTTCAAAATTCGAAATTCCTATGAACGTCACAGTTGTAGATCTTTGAGGCTTCTTTAATCTGGAACTTGAATCACCTCAATCCGATATCGGAATAAAAAGTTGTGGCAAAAATACGACAATTGCTCAAAGTTGAAATTTCCAAAATTATACTTCGTTAGAATGCCATTTCAAGTTTCCAATCTCCAAAATCAAAATATCAAGTCTAGTTTTTGCCCTTATTTATTCCATATTTTATCCTGATTAATTCCATTAAGTCCCGATTTTATTTTATTTGCAAAATAAACTAAAACACATCAAAACGTTCAAAAAAATCGAGAAACTATACAAAATATTAAATAAAAGAGGTGATAAATATTGATATATTTTCCACTTATCAATAGTACGGCCTATTCTCTGCCAGTAGCATCTCCTAGATTGATGATGTTACAACTTTTGGCAATACCATCACCACAATATCACCACATCAACAATAATCATAACAAAAACATGCATAATCATCATCCAACACCTCATAAGGTCCCTTCGAGCACCCAAACCCATGGAAACCATAAGTTTCTTAGATTAACTTCGTAATTTAGCTTACAATTTCACATATTCATGGCATTCAACCTCAATTAATTATGATTAACACTTTTAATTAACATGAACATGAATTTTGTTTGGGCTTTCATAAATTCAAATGGTAAACCATAGATATCATGCTTGAATTTCTATACAACTAATAGAATAAAACTATAAGGCTTACCTTGCTTCGATTGACACTTGGCATTGCAAGGGAAACAACCAATTCTTCAGGCTTGAGCAAATGACGTGAGGAAAAAAAATGAAGAATAAGAGGGAGCTTATTGGTCGTGGTGTAAATATGAGGAAAAAGAAATGAGGCTAAATTAATATAAACCATAATTGCCTAGATTTCTCCTTATTAAAATATTATAAAATGTAAGGCCCACAAGTTAAGTTTCTTAATAATTCTCGTCTCTATGTAGTGGTCCAAAATTAAGACCCAGAATTGACTTAATTACACATGAAATTTGGGAAAATACTTTATATGAAAGTTGTAGACTGTTTATGAGCTTTTTAACAATACCGAAATCAATGAAAAATGATATATGTAGCCCAAATTATGGTCAAAATAATGAGGGTTGTTCATGAAAGCAGATAAATTAAAAAGGGTATTGAAACTTTGAAAAAAAATATTCTGAACTTATAGGAAGGGTTACAAGAATTTCAAATCCATTAATACATTATTAAATGCATAATATCATATCGTGCATGAACAGAATCACTATAATATACATATCACGATAACCAGACTGTTACAATCACAATGTCTACCCTCAGTCACATTACCGACCTTTAGATACATTGAGAACAATCACATTTGTGACATCAGTCACATTGTTGTTGGAGTTGGTGTTTGGAGCGTCAATCCGAATAATGTATTGTATATTTTATTATTTATTCATAAATTAACTACATTTTCATTTTCAAAAATTATTAATGGTAATGTCATTATGCAAATTAGATTGATGTATAAATACGTTAAAAATGACATCGACCTTAAATAGTCATTTAGTAATACTGGACACTTGGTGGTCCGATATTGAGATAGTATTACTATTATAAACTATTCTTAAAGTTGTTTGGGCCAAAATTTGCCCCAATGGTAAAAAACGACATTACACCGCAAAACCAACCACAAACCTGAGGCCCATCAAGCAGACTGGGCCCACAAACGGAATGTCACGCAAGGGACCGACCCAGACCGCCTCAAAGGCCCAAGCCCGTTAACACAAAGGGAGCCAACGGACACCAGTTACTGGAATCAAGAGGAAATCAAAACTCAATAAAGATCGCCATGAAGTCGATAGATTCGAGTTTTAAGACATGATCGTCAGTTATCAAGCATGGAAAATCAGGAATAACTCACATTGATGGCAATGACTACGGGCAGAATAGAGAACCTATAAAGGAAAGAAACGAAATAATAGAGAGAGGAGATCTTCAGACACGACCCATCACACATACATTGTTAGCATACACCGCCCTCACGGCATTCAAACTGAAGTTAAGGTATTCCTGAAACCTTGACTCTCCGATTTAGAACTATATTCCTTCCTTGACACTGACTTGAGCGTCGGAGTGCCTACGGCTACCACCACACCGGTGGGCAGTAAGCTCTTCATTCACTCTACTCATTTTGCAGGTTCGCTCGTGCCTTACTTTTGATAATCTCGATTGTGGACCACTACCGAAATCAGCCGCCACAATTTGGCGCCCACCGTGGGGCTAACGAGCGAATTTCGCAAAAGTAAAACACATCAACTAAACAGTCAAATATGGCCTCAAGCAATGAACAAACACCAGATCCTCTAATGGCACAACTTGCCATGCTCCAAGAATGACTCCAAACCCTTGAAGAAGAAAATTTAACGATGCGAAACACCAACTAAGGCCTACGGCAAAATTTGGATCACCTATCATCCGACCCTCTGCACGACCCTCAAGGCCAAACCAGCAATGGAGGTAACCGAAGCAATCTAACAGTTCTGCCATGTCGGATGGGCCAAATAGCAATCACCCTCCAATAACACAAGCCCCAAATCCTCCTATTGATCCGACCCATCTACTGGCCAGTTCCATCAGGAGGGAAATGGTTGAATTCAAAGAAGCAATTATGTCGAGACTACCAGGTGTAAAGCTCCCAATCAGAAAAAGCAGGGCCGGAGCAATTTCGGATACCCCATTCGTGGAATCAATTGTAGCAGTTGAGTTGCCACGAAATAGTCCACCTGAAATGAAGCAATATGATGGGACCACAGATCCGGACGACCACGTGATACATTACAAATTCAAGATGATGTCAATCGGCCTGTCTCCGAGCCAGTGGGAGGCTGGAATGTGCAGGTGCTTTAGGGAAACTCTAGCTGGACCTGCCCTAACGTGGTTCATTAGTCTTCCATACAGATCAATCAAGTCCTACCAATAACTGGCGGACAAGTTCGTGCAACACTTTGCAAGTTCATGCAAGTTGGAAAAGACATCAGACGACCTCAATTCCATACAGCAAAGAAGAGGAGAATCATTACGGAGCTACGTGGCCCGGTTCAACCGTGAGAGAATTACCATCCCGGATCTCCATCAGCCAACGGCAGTCGAAGCCTTCAGGAATGGACTTCTTTATGATAGCGGGCTCTACAAGAAATTGACGAAATTCAGGTGCTACACAATGGACCAGGTCATGGCGCGGGCCCAGGTAGAGATAAGGTGGGAAGAGGATAAAAGAAATAAGAGAAGAGAGGATGACGCGAATGCACGAGTGGACAGAAGGCCTGCGGCTACCAGGCGACACGGCATGGATATCCCATTTCAAACTGAAGGAAATGAACCAAAATAGGGGTGAATGACGACCCTTCTACAAGAGTGTAGACAGACGACCAAGAGCATATAAAAATAGGGAGGAACTACCGGTAAGCAAACCCAGGCTTCCGGACTACAACTTTACGATTTCTCCCGGAGAATTGGTGTCAGTGCTAAAGAAGATGGGGAATGAAGTAAAGTGGCATCCACGGTCTAGGGATAGTTCATCCAAAAAGGACACTAGGAAGTGGTGTGAGTTTCACAGGGACTACGGTCACACGACAGCGGAATGTGTTGCCTTGAGATTGGAAGTTTTGGAGCTACTAAACAAGGGGTTCCTGAGGGATTTGCTCACGGATAAAGGGAAGGCTACATTGGCACGAAGGGATGAGAGAGACGGTCAAGAGAAATTCCAACTCGCCACCCCCGATTAATAACACTGTTAATGTCATTTCAGGAGGATCGGGAGTCAGTGGAGCTACCTATTCAGCAGCTAAACGACATTCAAGGGCGTTGGCAAACAATACTTCACACACCTTGATGTCTGTAGAGAGGGTCTCCACAGGTTTGGTAATTGAGTTTCCAGACAACAGGGATTCACACGATTTGAATCCCCACCACGACGCTTTGGTCATTTCCCTACAAGTGGCGAACTTCATGGTCAAACGAGTGTTAGTCGACACGGGCTCCTCAGCTAATATAATCTTCGTCAGTGCTCTAGCCGACATGGGTACGGAGTTGGATAACATAAACAGGCGGACGACAGTACTGATCGGGTTTAGTGGAGAACAAAAATTCACTACGGGGGAAGTATCGCTCCCAGTCTACGCTGCCGGAGTCAATAAAATGACTACTTTCCTGGTCTTGAACAGCCCTTCAGCCTACAACCTGATCATGGGCAGGCCCTGGATTCATGACATGAGGGCGGTTTCATCAACCTATCACCAAGTAATAAAATTCCCTAATAGATGGGGAGTTCAAGAAATAAAAGGAGATCGGTTGGCGTCAAGGAGCTGCTACCAAAAGACCTTGAAGGCTAAAGTTGAATCGGCATAGCAATTACAGGCTGGGCCTTGAGCATCGGAGCCAACTCTACCGAATATTGAGAAGCTCGACGAGGTCCAGATTCATCCTCAGTTCACAGATCACAAGGCCATGGTTGGAGCGGATTTAGATCCCAAACTACGAGCCGACCTGGTAGAATTCTTGAAAAGGCGACACGACAGCTTCGCGTGGTCACACAAAGATATGACTGGAATTGATCCGGAGCTCATCACTCACGAATTGCATGTGGATCCAGACCACGTCTCTGTTAGACAGAAAAGAAGAAAGTTCGCTCATGAAAGGAACCGGATCATTGACGAAGAGGTACAAAAGTTATTGCAAAATGGAGCGGTTAGAGAAGTACAATTTCCGGAGTGGCTTGCGAATGTTGTAGTAGTGAAGAAAAAGAATGGGAAGTGGAGAGTCTGCATCGACTTCACGGATTTGAATAAGGCTTGTCCAAAGGACTCGTTTCCTTTACCACATATTGATTCAATGGTGGATGCGACTGCAGGACACGAGTTATTAAGCTTCATGGATGCGTATTCAGGCTACAACCAGATCCTCATGCATCCTGACGATCAAGAGAAGACAGCCTTTGTCATAAACCGGGGGATATTCTACTACAAAGTCATGCCATTTGGCTTGAAGAACGCGGGAGCAACGTACCAGCGAATGGTCAATAAAATGTTCGACAGTCAAATTGGGAAGACAATGGAGGTTTATATTGACGACATGCTGGTGAAATCTGTCAAATCTGAGCAACATCTCAGTCATCTGGAAGAAGCCTTCGACATCATGGACAGGTACAGAATGAAATTGAATCCTACTAAGTGTGCGTTTGGTGTCGCTTCAGGGAAATTCTTGGGGTACGTAGTCACGCGACGAGGCATTGAAGCAAATCCAGACCAGATTAGATCAATCCTCGACATCACTTTCCCCTTCTAGCCCGAAGGATATCATGCGACTAACCGGGAGGATCGCGGCGTTGAACAGGTTCATCTCCAAATCCACAGATAAGAGTTTTTAATTCTTCTCTCTTTAAAAAGGGAAAATAAATTCGAATGGACTCCTGCTTGTGAGGAAGTGCTGAAAGGACTCAAACATATTTAACTTCACCACCCCTGTTGTCAAAACCACACGACAAAGAAAGGCTCTACCTCTATTTGGGAGTCTCGGAACACGCTGTCAGTGGAGTCTTGGTGAGAGAGGAGTCGGGGCATCAACAACCAATCTACTACGTAAGCAGAGCATTGCTGGGGGCAGAGACACGCTACCCGTTAATGGAGAAGTTGGTCTTCGCTCTTGTCACAGCCGCGAGGAAACTCAGACCCTATTTTCAAGGACATGCGATCACAGTCTACACGACGTACCCTTTGAGGAGCATTCTCCAAAACCTGAATTGTCAGGGAGGTTGATGAAGTGGGCGATTGAGCTTGGAGAGCACGACATAGATTACATCCTAGAACGGCTATCAAGTCGCAAGCTTTGGCCGATTTTGTGGCCGACTTCGCTCCCGATATATTTTGGCGGCAGCCGAAGCTGAAGTCAACTCCATTCAGTCGATAGTCCATTGGAAGTTAGCAGTTGACGGGTCGAGTAACAAAAAGGGTTGTGGTCTTGGAATGGTGATCACTACTCCCACGGGCGATACTCTGCAACAGGCAATCAAATGCGGTTTCAGAGTTACCAACAACGAAGCAGAGTACGAAGCACTGGTCGCATGATTATTATTGGCCAAGGAATTGGAGCGAAAGAGATAGAAGTGACGTCTGACTCTCAGTTGATAGTCAACCAAATTGAGGGATCTTATCAGGCTAGGGGTCAGACAATGGCTTCCTACTTACAGAAGGTAAATGATATACGGTCGACATTCGACAAATTTTCCATAACCCAAGTCCCAAGAAGCGAAAATTCCCAGGCTGATGCATTGGCGACCCTCGGATCGACAATGGAAGGCGAAAACCACGAACAATACCAGTAGTGTATTTGAGCTGCTGGCCGGCAATCTGGAAGGAAGAGGCAGCTGTAGCCGCTATCAGGTCAGTCGACAGTTGGATGACACCGATCGTCGAATATTTGCAAAAAGGCATGCTTCCAGAAGACAAAGTGCAAGCTAGGAAAGTTTAAAGACAGTCTGCAAGGTTCGTGGTGTTCGAAGGTCAGTTGCTAAGAAGGTCGTTCACAGGACCATACTTGAAATGCTTAACACACGACGAAGCTCAGCATGTATTGACTGAATTGCAAGAAGGGGAATGTGGGAACCACTCAGGCGGTATGAGTTTGGCTCTCCGAGCCCATTCGACAGGGTATTACTGGCCGACAATAAGACTAGACTCCGCTGAATTCACAAAGAGGTGTGATAAGTGCCAGAGATTCGCACCAGTTCCTCATCTACCACCAGAAAAACTAAACCCAATTTTATCTCTGTGGCCGTTCATGAAGTGGGGCATGGACATTGTTGGAAAACTCCTAGCCGCACCCGGCCAACGTGTCTACATGCTTGTAATGACGGATTATTACTCGAAGTGGATAGAAGCTGAAGCTTTTGCCAGAGTACGCGACAAGGAGGCCCAGACGTTTGTTTGGAGGAATATCATATGTCGATTCGACATACCAAGAGAAATTATGACCGACAATGGTTCACAGTTCATCAGCCATCACTTTCAAGATTTCTGCAGGAACTGGGGCATCAAACTGAACTTCTCGACACCACGTTTTCCACAAGCAAACGGCCAAGCAGAGTCGTCCAATAAAACAATCTTGAACACAATGAAGAAGAGGTTGGAGAAGGCTAAGGGCGCTTGGGCGGATGAGTTACCTGGAGTCTTGTGGTCGTACCGAACAACCGTGAGATCTTCCACTGGCGAAACTCCTTTCGCATTGGCATTTGGAACGGAAGCAGTTATTCCAACAGAAGAAGTCATCCCCTCCCCACGATACCAATGGCTCGACGGAAAAAGTAATCAACAACTGATGAACTTCAATCTCGACACGATTGATGAGACTAGGGACAGAGCTTCCATTCGACTGGCTGCTTATCGACAGAAGATGGCCAGATACTTCGACAAAAATGTTAGGACTAGGACTTTCCGCACTGGTGATTGGGTCCTACGAAGAGTGTTCCAGAACACTAAGGAAAGTAGATGGGAAGTTGGGCCCAAATTGGGAAGGCCCTTATCTTATCACATGGGTTGTTGGGAAAGGAGCCTACAAGTTACAGACCGTGGAGGGGAATCCCGTTCGCAACAGTTGGAACGCGGTGCACCTTAAAAGATTTATCTGGTAACATTTATGTTTTGTCATTTCTGTGCCAGTTAACTTTTTAGAATTGTCGTATTTAAATAAAGCAAAGACGTTTGTAGAAGTTATTCGACGAATTGCAATAAAGATTGTTCATTGAATCCTCGTCCCGCTTTTTACATTCAAAATAATAAATCGTTCATCATTTTTATACACAACGTCAAAAGTACAAAATGCTTTTTTTGGCCATCCTTTCGATTATAAATACAAACTGCACAAACACATTCCAGTTAACTCCTATATCCTCGGCCTCAAAGACCCGCTCCCTCTACATCAGTGGTTGTTGGGATGCTGGCAGGGACATCTTCTTCATTCTCCACAATCATGGGCTCAGAATGGCCAGCGCCAGTCCGACATTTTCTCCTTCTTCTTCATGCTTCTCGACCTCCACCGTCTCCTCAACAGGTGCTGCAACTGGCTCGACCTCGCCATTCTTCATTTCAATTTCCATTCCTAACTCTTCACTTCTTCCTCGGCCGACGAAGAGATGCCAGCTGCATGCCTTTCGAATTCTCGAATCCATTTCTCAGGCTTCCATTCCACGTGTTTCCCAGCTAGAAACTCCTTCATTAAGTCATACCTATTCTTCATCATGGAGTCAATAGCAATGTCCTCCATCTGCTCTATCAATGACTCTTTCTCCTTCTTCACATTTTCGAACCCTTCCTTGTAACCTTCAATCGTTAGCTCGGTGGTCTCCTTCTCCAAGCTTTCACTTCCTTCAATTCCTTATCAAGAACCTTCTCCTTCCTCTGCGACGCGACCAGCCCAGACTTTAGGTCAGATGAATCCTTCCTCGCAGCCGACAGGGCCTTCTCTAGTTCTTTGACGCTTCTCTGATTAGACTCCGCATTCTTTCGCATAAATAAGCTGCATTCCAGTGCCTGGGGGATTTGATTCAGAGCGTCATTCAAAATAATAATAATAATAATAATGATTAAGAAAAAAAAACCCCTTACTTGATAGTCTAAGGCGATGGCTTTCTTCATGGCCTCCACAGGCCCGATTTGTGCCAATCTTACTTCATCCCCTTGAAGTAGTAATCCTCCGACGAATGAGTCAATGCTTGAGGGATCTGAGATTGCAGTCGACTCCCGCGGGACTTTTAGGGTGAGGTTATCAGAGTCCTCTTAGTTTCTGCCTCGGTGACTGATTTCTTTTCTTCCCCGCAGAAGACATCTCAGTCGACTTCCCTTTCTCTACGAACCTCACTCGGAATAACCTCCCGAATTTGAGTGTCAGCTTCTCCTTCTGCCTCTACCCCTATCTTTTTATTCTTCCTTGATTTTCTTCGACTCTTCATTTCGTCGAGTGAAGCTACCGCAAATGGCCCAGTCATCATTTCCTCTGCGCATAAAAATTCTTCAGTTTTTAGGGGCTCTCGATATCTATTTTCCCCATACAACGTGTGAATCGACCATCTACAGTTTATCATGGGTAAAACGTTTTTACAGAGGGCTAGAACTTTACCTCCTTCTCGGTGATAGATATCCTCCCACAACGGAGTCGCCCTTAGTCTTCCCTCTGTCAAGATCCTTTTACACTGTCTTTCCTCAGCCAACAGAGATAGAACGATTTTGGTATTTGAGATTGTACGTGCAGTTGTGACGGGTGACCTATTTCGTAAAGGATCTGCAATAAATAAATGCGTGGTTATTTAAATGCGTGAATTTGGCTCAAAAAATTATGAATTAAGGAAAGAAAGTTACTCACTCGACGGACACCAAAATTCAGGGATTCGACCAGCCCCTGCTGATCCAAATATACCCTCCCCATTTGCAAAGAAGTAGTAGGACTGCCAATTCCCTCTATCATTAGTTGGCAATCCAGTAACTAATGGCATCTTCCTCTGTCTAAGGATTAAAGTATATCTCCATTTTTCCTTCAAATGCTCTTTAAGTAGTAAGTCTCTAACACATCTCTTACCTCGAAGAGGATTCCCAACTCAAAGGCCAAACACTCAATCGACAATAAGATTCTCCACGCGATAGGCATCAATTGTGAGGGGGCGACACGAAAATGATCTAGAACTTCCCAGACCAATCTCGGGATAGGAAATCTCAACCCTACAAAAAATGGACGTACGTAGAATCCCATCCACCCCGGGACCTTGTAATATATTCTTTCATTCGACGAAGGCACCCGGAGCTCCAAAGAATCTGGGAACCTATACATAATGCTGAGTTCCCTCAACAATTTCCCTGTCATTCGACTAGCAGGGTTTTTCGACAGTAAATTCGTGGGTTCACTGGTAGAAGGAAAGTCACTCGACTCCCCGACAGCGGGCAAAGATCTGAGTGGTATGGCCTCAGTAGGGGTCTCTTGGAAGGCCTAGCTAGAGTGACTGCACCACTTTCGATCATCCCCTGATACGACCGATCTCTGTCCTCTACACCCTCCTTGGTGTCACTCGACGAATCAACATAACTGTCAATACTAGCGCCTAAGCTACCTAGAGAGTCTCCACTCGACATCTTCCAAACAACTAGCATATAAACAACTAACTTCCCTAGTACCCAACCTTCTAAAGATCAAAACCCACAAACATGATTTCTCAACGAGTCACACAAACCCCAAAGATCAAACGGCCAAATCTACCTTAGAACAGCTTGAATATTCAATATGAATGTTTAAAGAAATTGAAGAACAGGAGAAATTTTTGAAGAATACCTTTGTGACACTTGAGAGCTCTATCTTTACTCGACTTCCGAATGAAGCAAAATGAAATGCCCAAAGCTCTTTTATACACAACTCGAATTGGCGCCAAAGTTCCCGCCAAAAGACTCCTCGTAACTCGCGCTAGGGTTTGCAATTGATGGCCATGGACAATTTGGTGATATTCCAAGTGTCGGATCTGTGGACCAAAGACATCTACATGTCGGTTCATGTCGAGCCACGTTAGGAGTACGATGATATTTAATAGTTTCAAGAACAACTCGACCGGGGACATCCCCCTGATGAAAAAAGAATTATGTTTTTCACTCGACAACTCGAGAGAAGTTATTCCTGAACACCATCAAGTTCAGTCGACCGGGGACATCCCCCTGATGAAAAAAGAATTATGTTTTTCACTCGACAACTCGAGAGAAGTTATTCCTGAACACCATCAAGTTCAGTCGACCGGGGACATCCCCCTGATAAAATAAGAATTATGTTTTTCACTCGACAAGTCGAATGAAGCCACTCCTGAACCCCATCAAGTTCAGTCGACCGGGGACATCCCCCTGATAAAATAAGAATTATGTTTTTCACTCGACAAGTCGAATGAAGCCACTCCTGAACCCCATCAAGTTCAGTCGACCAGGGACATCCCCCTGATAAAATAAGAATTATGTTTTCACTGACAAGTCGAATGAAGCCACTCCTGAACCCCATCAAGTTCAGTCAACTGGGGACATCCCCCTGATAAAATAAGAATTATTTTATTTTACTCGACAAGTCGAGTGAAGCTACTCTTGAACCACAATCTGGTTCAGTCGACCGGGGACTTCCCCTGATGAGATAACAGTTATGACAGTCATTCGACACACTCGACATGTCGAATGAAAAGAATCCTGAACCACAATCCGGTTCAGTCGACGGGGACTCCCCTGATAAGAAAATGGTTATGAAAGTCATTCGACACATACGACATGTCGAATGAAATGATTCCTGAACAACCATCAAGTTCAGTCGACCAGCAACATCCCCTGATGAGATTATGGTTATGAAAGTCATTCGACATACTCGACATGTCGAGTGAAAAGAATCCTGAACCACAATCCGGTTCAGTCGATCGGGGACTTCCCCTGATGAGATAATGGTTATGAAAATCAATCGACGCATTTGACATGTCGGGTGAAATAAATCCTGAGCCGTCATCCAATTCAGTCAACCGGGAGACGACCCTGCTAACTCACGTCGAGTCAAGCAAAAGACATGATAAATAACTCGTCACATACAAGTCGAGTGAGCTCACCCCAGAACGTCCGTCTCATTCCATTGACCAAAGACACCATATGCTTACTCATGTCGAGTCAAACAAAGGTATAGTAATCACTTGGCACATGCAAGTCGAGTGAGGTTGCGCCTGAACAAACGTCTGGTTCAGTCGACCTTGTACGTCCCCTAATCCCATACGACATGCACCAAAGCCACTGTTCGGTTCAATTTGCATTGGATGATCCCTCATAAGCTCACAAGGTCGACGTACTTGAAATATGAGTTCCCCCATTACGATATGTCGAACAAGGTAGATTTCCTCGACCGTCACGGTAGATCCAAAGACACCTCCAAAATTACTATCGAAAGCCAGAATCATGGAGACCAAAATTCCCCACTCACGAGCTGTACGACGAAGATTTGCCCTAGATCAAAGCCATGATCAACAATATTGAAGAACATTTCCAGATTCACTCGACGTACTCGAAGGTACTCTCTAAGCCTAGGACTCCCAGACTTAGAGAGTAGGGGACAAACTATTTGGGCCAAAATTGGCCCCAAAGGTAAAAATGACATTACACCGCAAAACCAACCACAAACCTGAGGCCCATCAAGCAGACTGGGCCCACAAACGGAATGTCACGCAAGGGACCGACCTGGACCGCCTCAAGGGCCCAAGCCCGTTAACACAAATGGAGCCAACGGACACCAGTTACTGGAATCAAGAGGAAATCAAAACTCAATAAAGATCGCCATGAAGTCGATAGATTCGAGTTTTAAGACACGATCGTCAGTTATCAAGCATGGAAAATCAGGAATAACTCACATTGATGGCAATGACAACGGGCAGAATAGAGAACCTATAAAGGAAAGAAACGAAATAATAGAGAGAGTAGATCATCAGACACGACCCATCACACAGACATTGTTATCATACCCCGCCCTCACGACATTCAAACTGAAGTTAAGGTATTCCTGAAACCTTGACTCTCCGATTTAGAACTATATTCCTTCCTTGACACTGACTTGAGCATCGGAGTGCCTACGGCTTCCACCACACTGGTGGGCAGTAAGCTCCTCATTCACTCTACTCGTTTTACAGGTTCGCTCGTGCCCTACTTTTGATAATCTCGATTGTGGACCACTACCGAAATCAGCCTCCACAAAAGTAAATATTCATAGTCGTTGTTTTGGTATACGTTCGAATTCCTATAATCTATAAGACTATCATATGTCGTATATTGGAATTGGAGTTCTAATGGTTTAACCCGATGTACCATGAGCTTTGAAAGCTCGTATAGACGTGTGGGTATTCGTTGGAGCGAATACTGAATGACTCACGGGTGATCCCTAATAGTTGGAAGTACACACTATGGGTGTTCATAGGGTCGGGTCAACCTGCGACCCGACCCGACTCGCGCGAGTTTAAAAAAAATTGATTTTTCGGGTTAACCCGACCGACTCGAAATTTGCGGGTTGGGTCACGGGTTTGATATTAAAACCCGACCCCACCCGAAATTATAATATTTTTATTATTTTTCTAAAAATTTTATTATTGTTTTAAAGTTTTTATTATTATTTCATTTATTTATTACTTTTATTGTCTTGAAACTTATATATGATAATTTTCGGGACATAAAATGACAAATATTATATTTTCAATATAATTAATTCATTAAAAAAAATTATTTTTTTGGCCAACCTGACCAGATCTGGTTTCAACTCTCAAATTTTGGGTTCAGGTTTCACAACCCGCATGACCCGACCCGATTGGGTCTCACATTTTTCAAAAAAACCCGACCAGACCCGACCCTTGAACACCCCTAGTACACACCACCGTCAATAGAAATCTGCTCGAGTCGAGTAGCATATGTGATCATTTGACTATATGATATCATTGATTTTGTGTGAGATCCTTCACACTTAGATGTCATGTATGTCAGAAACCTTTAATGGTCCGGCCTCTAGATGTTCGTTGGGTATGAACTGATGTACTCGTTAATCAAGTGCGTATCAAGATATGATCTGTCGGCCCGTATGTGTACCATAAGGGATTTAGGTATTCATGTAAGTAAGTCACGATTCTTAAAACTTTGGCCAAAGTTGATCACCTAAGGTGGATCGCATATATCAGAAATGATATCTGATTAGTTGTAAAGAATCGTGGACATGTCGACATGAGATGTACGCCTCGGAAACTTGACAGTGTATTCTATGTTTCATAAGCACAACTCGGATAGCTTACGACGGAGGGATTGATAAACATATGTGATGATTTCGACTTATATAGTTCAAAAATGTCGTTCATGTTCTTCACGAATTTGGAGGTGGCCGAATTACGTACATATATGCTAGGCTTATATGACGAACATGTTTGGGTTTAGAGAGTCCCATAATATGAAGTGTACTCGTTGAGCACTTGGGTAGCCGATAATTTTTTATAATAAATAATATTCGATATTATAATTATCAACTAAGATAATTAAGTGTTATTGGATAACATTGATTATTTACTTTGAACCAATTGGATTAATTGGGTTAATCCAAAATTTACACAAGGGCTTTGTCGTAATTTCATAAATATCTCTACCATTTGAGGATATTTTGGTAATTATAGGTGTATTTGGCCTGATTTAATTGGATTAAATCAAAGTGGTAGACATGTAACTAATCCATTAATTAAACTTTATCTTGATTTAATTGGATTAAATCAAAGTGGTAGACATGTAACTAATCCATTAATTAAACTTTATCTTGATTTAATTAGATTAAATCAAAGTGGTAGACAAAGGTGATTAATCACACCTAATTATATATATTTGGACAAATTAGATTAAACCCACATAAAAGTTGATTAGAACTTTTATTAATTAAAAATTACCTAAGTTTTTTTTATAAATAGCAAGTTTGAGCAAATATTTTAATTAAGTTTGAGAAAGCTAAAACAAGCAAGAGTTATAGAAATTAGCCTAAATTAGCGAAGTGTTTAGAGAAGCTTTAGAAGATCTTTACAATATTTCAACTATGAGAGATCAAGATTGGATCTTGGAGTGAAACTTGCTAACATTGGAATCAAGATTGGATCTTGGAGTCAAGCTTGTTAACTTTGGAATTTCTCTACAATATTTCAACAAGAACCATTAGATTGGATCTTTGAATCAACCTTGCTAGGAAGTTTGATATTCTCCAAAGTTATATTTTTCATTAGTGAGTTATCATTAGTGAGACATATAGTGATGAATTATGTATTAGATACATAATAGCATAGCTTGATGTGGAAATTAGACTAATTAATTTTGTTAGGATGCATTGGAAGTATAAACATAATATGCTTGTAATTGGATCAAAATGTTTATGTTAGACATAGACATAAAATTAGAGTTTGGAACTCAAGATAATAGCTTGGAGTTATGGCTACTAGTCTAGGATCACCTGACCACCTTTAGGTGACATATAATTATTCATGAGTCATTTAATTGTTGGATTATATTTTGGTTTGAATTTTGATTTTAAAAAATACATATAAATTTGCGGGTTGGGTCAAGGATTTGATATTAAAATCCGACCCCACCCGAAATTATAATATTTTTATTATTTTTCAAAAATTCTATTATTGTTTTAAATTTTTTACTATTATTTCATTTATTTATTATTTTTATTGTCTTCAAACTTATATATGATAATTTTCGGGACATACAATAACTAATATTTATAGTTCAATATAATTAATTCCTTAAGAAGAATATTTTTTTAGCAGACCCGATCGGGTTTCAACTCTCAAATTCCAGGTTCAGGTTTCACGACTCGCGTGACCCGACCCGATCGGATCTCATATTTTTCAAAAAAATCGACCCGACCCAACCCTTGAACACCCCTAGTACACACCACTGTCAATAAGAATCTCCTTAAGTCGAGTAGCATATAAGATCATTTGACTATAGGATAACATTGATTTTGTGTGAGATCCTCCACACTTAGATGTCATATTTGTTAGAAACATTTCATTGTCCGACCGCTAGATGTTCGTTGGGTATGAACCGATGCACTCGTTAATCAAGTGCGTATCAAGATATGATATGTCGGCCCGTATGGGCACCATAAAAGGGTTTATGTATCCATTTAAGTAAGTCACGGTTCTTAAAACTTTGGCCAAAATTGATCACATAGGGTGGATCGCATATACCAGAAATGGTTTTTGATTAGTTGTAAAGAATTTTGGACATGTCGACATGAGATGTAAGCCTCAAAAACTTGACGGTGTATTCTATGTTTCTTAAGCACAACTCAGATAACCTACGACGGAGGGATTGATAAACATATGTGATGACCTCGACTTGTATAGTTCAGAAAGGTCGTTTGTGTTCTTCATGAATTCGGAGGTGGCCGAATTGCGTACATATATGCTAGACTTATATGACGAACATGTTTGGACTTAGAGAGTCCCACAATATTATGTGTACTCATTGAGCACTTGGGTAGCCGATAATTTCTTATAAAAATAATAATCGATATTATAATTATCAAATAAGATAATTAAGTGTTATTGGATAACATCGATTATTTACTTTGACCCAATTGGAATAATTGGATTAATCCAAAATTTACACAAGGGCTTTGTCGTAATTTCATAAATATCTCTACCATTTAAGGATATTTTGATAATTATAAATATGTAATTATATGTGTATTTGGCTTGCTTTAATTGCATTAAATCAAAGTGGTAGACATATAACTAATCCATTAATTAAACTTTATCTTGAGCAAATATTTTAATTAAGTTTGAGAAAGCTAAAACAAGCAAGAGTTATATAAATTAGTCTAAATTAGAGAAGTGTTTAAAGAAGCTTTGGAAGATCTCTACAACATTTCAACTAGGAGAAATCGTGATTGGATCTTGGAGTGAAGCTTGCTAGCATTGGAATCAAGATTGGATATTGGAGTCAAGCTTGCTAGGTAAGTTTGATATTCACCAAAACTATGTTTTTCATTAGTGAGTTATCATTAGTAAGACATATAGTGATGAATTATGTATTAGATACATAATAACATAGCTTAATGTTGAAATTAGGCTAATTAATTGTGTTAGGATGCTTTGGAAGTATAAACACAATATGTTTGTAATTGGGTCAAAATGTGTATGTTAGACATAAACATAAAATTAGAGTTTGGAACTCAAGATAATAGCTTGGAGTTACGACTACCATTCTAGAATCACTTGACCATTTATGGGTGATATAGAATTGTTAATGAGTCATTTCATTGTAGAATTCTATTTTGGTTTTAAAAAATGTATACATATATGTATGTGTGTGTGTGTGTGTGTTTGTGTGTGTGTGTGTGTGTGTGTGTATAACAAGCGTTGTGGTTGGTTTTGAAAGAGCAAGATGCACTGCAACGTAGCAACATCTTGCTCATGCATGCGCAAACAGCTTGCGCGTTTGGTGCGTTAGACACGATTTTCTTCCGTTTTGATTTTTCCGGACTCCAATTTTTCCCTAAACACTCTTAATGGAATATGGTATTCCATTAAAATATTTTAAAAATACACTTATGCTAGATATCCACAAGTTATACCCACTTTCGCTGTACGAGACACTGATCCGACCCTAAGGGTTCCACATCCACCCCTACAGAATGGTATCAGAGCATGTCTTATCCACACAACACATATTACATGTTTGACATGTATTTGAATTTATGCCTCTTTAATTTTAATTTAATTATGCATAAATTATATTAGATATGCATTGCATATTTTGAATTAAAATTTTTATTTTGACCCAATTATGTTAATTACTTGATTGTCATAATGCTCACGTGATTAAGTGATTACTTTAATTAAGTAATAATATTAATAATGTTGGAGCATTATTAGATGGTATGTCTTGTCAATACGGAGATGAATGAGTTCTTACTATTTATGCCCAATACCATCGATAGTGTGAGGGTCTAAATGTTCAGAACTTAGGTCGCTCCGGTAAAATATTAGATGTAGCGTGATGGGTTAACGTAGTCACCAAATACCGTTATTATTGTGAGGGTGTACTTACGAAGCTCATTAGTGCATTTTGACAAGTATACACTTGGAATACGTCTTAATCCAATACCGTCATTATTGTAAGGATAAGAAATGGTTTAGGACCAAACTAGGAGTCACATGAATATGATTAACCTTGGAGGTCTACCTAATGAGTTTATAACGGGCAAGACTGTCGATAGTGTGAGGCTAGAGTAAATGTCATGTGATCCACTTCCCGCTATGAAATTTTGATAGTCAAATTTTTATTTTTCCGCTAAAGAAGATTACAGAATTACGTAAAGTAGTGGGAGGACATTAATAAATTTAAAATTCCATAATCGTATTAGTGTTATTATATTAAATGAAAAATATACTACTAGTGTTTAATTGTTGTCTTGTAGATGGCTGTCGCAAATTCACTAGCGCGATTTCTGGATTCTAATAAACTGAAAGGAGCCGAAAGTTATTTTGAATGGGAAATGAACATCCGCAATTCTGTATTATCTTGGAGTCAGAAAGATTGAGGTATGTTACGCTCAATCCAATGTCTGTCGAAATTGTTCCTAATTTACTTAGTCAGTACATAAATGTACCAAATGTTTGGAGTATTATAAGAACACTCAAGTAGTTGTTCGAAGCAAATCAAGAAATTGAGATATATCGGAGGTCTAAGGAATTATTCTATGCTACGCTTAAAGATGAAATTGTGGTTAGCATTCATGTTTTGAACATGATTGACCAGATCCAATATATGGAATGACATGACATTATGATAGATAAAAGGCTAGGTCAAAATCTGATTTTGTCTTCTTTACCTGATACATATGTTGGATTTGTGATGCATTCTATGCAAGCCACATATGAAGAGCTTCACAACATGTTACGCTCGGCAGAACATGATTTGAAGAAAGGGAATCTCACTTTCTACCTCCATGGTGGAGCAAGTTATTCAAAGACTTCTAGGAAGTCTAAGAAGATTAAAATGGGAAATAAGAAGAAATATTCCAAGAAACAAACTGCAAGACCGCATGTAGCTCGTGATGTATGTCTACACTGTAATAAGTCTAGACATTGGAAGAAAGATTGTCCAGAGCTGAAAGGAAAAGTAGGAACCCCAAGTACATTTTATATTTTTCCTATTATTGACATCTCATTAGCCTTAGATACAAATAATGGTTGGGTATTAGACATCGGTATTCCTACTCATATTTGCAACTCTATGCAAGCTATGAGAGTCAAAAGAAGGCTAAACAAATGGGAGATCCAGCTTAGAGTTGGCAATGGCGAGACGTTGGATGTCAAAGCCATATGAGCAGTTGTTCTCGATCTCCCTAATGGATGTAAATTAGATTTACATGACTGTTATTATGTATCATCCTTTATCAGATAAATAATATCATTACCGATATTAGATAAAGATGGATAGAAAATAAATATTAAAGATGAAGCTTTATGTTTATATGATAAAAATAACTTTTTGATATGTGAATGTTCTTTATCTAATGGTCATTATATTTTGGAAACATATAGAGATGTCTTTAATGTATAGGAAAATAAAAATAGAAGATCTGAATTAAATAATACTGAATTATGGCATATGAGATTAAGCCACATATGTGTTAGATGTTTATCAAAATTAGTTAAAGATGGTTTGATTGAAAATCTCACATTAGATCATTATCTGATTTATGAGTCATGCATCCAAGGGAAAATGACAAAGACCCTATGTCTTGGTATTGGACATCGTGCTAAAGATTTATTGGAGTTAATACACAGTGATGTGTTTGGTCCATTAAATCATGCTGTTCATAATGGTTCAACATATTTCGTGACCTTCACGGATGATAAATCAAGATATGAATATGTCTATTTGATGAGACATAAATCGTAAACATTTGACAAGTTCAAAATATTCTGAAACGAAGTAAAAAAATAAACCGGTAAATTCATCAAATGCCTTCGATCAGATCAATGCGGTGAATACATGAGTGACAAATTCAGAAGTTATTTAAATGAGAATGGAATTCCCGCATGATATAGCCCACCAGGAACACCTCAACACAATGACATGTTTGAGCGAAGAAATCATACTTTATTGGATATGGTACATTCCATGATGAGCCATACAGATCTTTCATATTACTTTTGGGGTTATGCTTTACTTATTGATGCCCACATACTTAATAGGGCTCCATCGAAAGCTATTTGTACGACCCCGTATCAAATATAGTTCAGTAGAAATTCAAGTATTAGATATTTACAGATTTGAGGTTGTCCTGCATACGTAGGAGTTATGCAGTGGGATAAACTAGCACCCAGTGGGTATAAATATAGGTTCGTTGGAGATCTTGAAAAATTATTTGGGACTACAATTCTGATCAACGAAATGTATTTGTTGTTCATTTTTTCACTTTTCTTGAAAAGAAACTTTTAAGAGAAAGTGAAAATTGTAGAAAGATTGAACTCGATGAGTTTGATCCCAACATTAAGGAACCTGAGATGGAACTAGAGATCCAACTAGGTGAAGGATCCACAACACAAGTTCTATGTAAGTCGAGTTGAATATCAAAGTCTCATGAGAGATTGTTTTTAACATCTGATGTGAGCCTTGATGTTCTCCTCTTTGAGAAAACAAATATGACTACGTATAAATAGAAGATATTGGATATCGATTTGGGAAAATGGCAGAAAGTCATGAAATCTGAAATGGATTCTATGCATGATAACCAAGTCTGGGACTTAGTTGAACTTTCTGAATGAGTTAAACTTATTGGTTCTAATTGGGTTTAAGGAAACGAGGGCCCGATGGAAAGGTGGAAACCTTTAAGGCCCGACTGGTAGCGAAAGGTTACATTCAACGTCCTGAGATTGATTATGAGGAAAATGTTTAGCCATGCTAAAATCCATTAGGATTCTTTTAGCCATTGCTGCATATTACGACTATGAGATATGACATATAGATGTGAAAACCGCTTTCCTAAATGGATTCCTCGATGAGGATATTTATATGGAACAGCCATAGGGTTTCGTATCCAGTGAGACTTCAAACTTGGTTTGTAAGCTCTATAACTCTATTTATGGACTTAAATAGACATCTCGAAGCTGAAATCGTCATTTTGATGAGATAATTAGATTATATGGATTCATCAAGAACGAGGAAGAACCATGTATTTATAAGAAAGTTATTAGGAGCATGTTAGTATTCCTTATTTTGTTTGTAGACGATATCCTTCTCATGGTGAATGATATAAGATTAATGCAAAATGTGAAAGCCTACCTTTGCAAAAAAAATTCCATGAAAGATATGGGTGAAGCTTCATATATACTAGGCATAAGGCTATATTGGGATAGAGTTAGGAAGCTTATATGGTTGTCTCAATCCAAGTACATAGATAAGATGTTAGAAATGTATAATTTTACCAACTACAATACAGTAAATGTACCTTTCCGATACAACATACATCTTTCGAAGAAAATGACACCTCAGACTGAGGAAGAAAGAGTTAGAATTTCTAACTTGCCATGTGTTTTTTTGTATTAGAAGCATTATGTATGTTATGCTATGTCCGAGAACTGACATTAGTTTCGGTCAGAGTGACTAACCGATATCAATCTGATCCAGGTAACGATCATTGGACAGCCGTGAAACATATCCTGAAATATCTCAAAGGTACTAAGGATAAGTTTCTCATATATGGAGAAGATGGGCTACAAGTTAAAGGTTATACATACTCCGACTTCCAAAGAGATCCAGATGATAGAAATTCTACATCTGGATACATATTTACCCTTAATGGTGGTGCGGTTAGTTGGTGATGTTCAAAGCAAGGCTCAATAGCTGATTCCACCACTGAGGCGGAATTTATAGCAGCTTCGGAAGCTGCTAAAGAAGCTATCTGAATTAGAAATTTTATCATAAAACTTGGTATTGTGTCTAGTATTACGGATTTGATCCCACTATACTGTGATAATAGCGGAGCCATTGCGCACGCTAATGAGACGAGAGTGCATTTCAAGTCGTGGAAAGAAAATATCGCGTGATTAGAGAGATTATTGAACGAACATACATAATGGTCTTGAAGGTTCAATGAATAGACAACATAGCAGACCCACTAACAAATGCCTTACGTCATAAGTTATTTGATAAACATGTGGAGGAGATGAGAATACGGTACCATTCGGATCGGCACTAAGCAATTGGGAGTTTGTTGCTTGGAGCGCCAATCCGAATAATGTATTGTACATTTTATTATTTATTAATAAATTAACTACATTTTCATTTCCAAACCTTATTAATGGTAATGGTATTATGCATATTAGATTGATATATAAATATGCTAAGAATAATATCGACCTTAGAATAGTCATTTAGTAATACTGGACACTAGGTGGTCCGACATTGAGATAGTATTACTATTATAAAATATTATTAAAGTAAATAGTCATAGTCATTGTTTTGGTATACGGTCGAATTCCTATAACCTAAAAGACTAGCACATGTCGTGTATTGGAATTGAAGTTCCAATAGTTTAACCCGATGTACCATGAGCTTTGAAAGCTCGTATAGACGTGTGGGTATTCGTTGGAGCGAATACTGAATGACTTACATGTGATTCCTAATATTTGGAAGTACACACCACCGTCAATAGGTTTCTCATCGAGTTGAGTAGCATATGTGATCATTTGACTATAAGATAACATTGATTTTATGTGAGATCCTCTACACTTAGATGTCATGTATGTCAGAAACATTTCATGTTATGGCCTCTAGATGTTCGTTGGGTGTGGACCGATGCACTCGTTAATCAAGTGCGTATCAAGATAGGATTTGTCGGCCCGTATGTGTACCATAAGGGGTTTAGGTATCCATGTAAGTAAGTCACGATTATTAAACTTTGGCCAAAATCGATCACCTAGAGTAGATCGCATATATCAGAAATGGTTTCTGATTAGTTGTAAATAACCGTGGACATGTCGACATGAGATGTGCTCCTCGAAAACTTGACGGTGTATTCTATGTTTCCTAAGCACAACTCAGATAATCTACGACGGAGGGATTGATAAACATATGTGATGACCTCAACTTGTATAGTTTAGAAAGGTCGTTCGTGTTCTTTGTGAATTCGGAGGTGGCCGAATTGCGTACACATATGTTAGGCTTATATGACGAACGTGTCTAAACTTAGAGAGTCTCACAATATAAAGTGTACTCGTTGAGCACTTGGGTAGTCGATAATTTTTTATAACAAATAATATTCGATATTATAATTATCAACTAAGATAATTAAGTGTTATTGGATATCATTGATTATTTACTTTGTCCCAATTGGATTAATTGGATTAATCCAAAATTTACACAAGGGCTTTGTCGTAATTTCATAAATATCTCTACCATTTGAGGATATTTTGGTAATTATAAATATGTAATTATATGTGTATTTGGCTTGATTTAATTGGATTAAATCAAAGTTGTAGACATGTAACTAATCCATTAATTAAACTTTATATTGATTTAATTATATTAAATTAAAGTGGTAGATAAATGTGATTAGTCACACCTAATTATATATATTTGGACAAATTATATTAAGCCCACATAAAAGTTGATTAGAACTTTTATTAATTAAAAATTGCCTAAGTTTTGTTATAAATAGCAAGCTTGAGTAAATATTTTAATTAAGTTTGAGAAAGCTAAAATAAGCAAAAGTTATTGAAATTATCCTAAATTAGAGAAGTGTTTAGAGAAGCTTTGAAAGATCTCTACAACATTTCAACTAGGAGAAATCAAGATTGGATCTTGGAGTGAAACTTGCTAGTATTGGAATCAAGCTTGTTAACTTTGAAATTTCTCTACAATATTTCAACAAGAAACAATAGATTGAATCTTTGAATCAACCTTATTAAGTAAGTTTGATATTCTCCAAAGTTATGTTTTTCATTAATGAGTTATCATTAGTGATACATATAGTGATGAATTATATATTAGATACATAATAACATAGCTTGATGTTGAAATTTGACTAATTAATCGTGTTAGGATACTTTGGAAGTATAAACATTGTAATTGAGTCAAAATATTTATGTTAGACATTGACATAAAATTAAAGTTTGGAACTCAAGATAATAGCTTAGAGTTATGACTATCATTCTAGAATCACTTTACCACATTTAAGTGACTTATAATTGTTCATGAGTCATTTCATCATTGAATTCTATTTTGGTTTGAATTTTGATTTTAAAAAATACATATATATTTAGAATATATATATATATTTGTTGTATAACAAGTATTGTGGTTGGTTTTGAAATTAAAATTATTTTGTGTGATTTTAAAATGTGTTTAAAGGTTTTTTAAAATAAAAAAAATATTAATGGAGACCTTCAGCACACAACAGCTTGTGCAAGCTGCTCTACAACTCAGCAACAGCGCCCATGCATGT
Organism: Zanthoxylum bungeanum; assembly: GCA_019454045.1. Lineage (NCBI taxonomy): Eukaryota > Viridiplantae > Streptophyta > Magnoliopsida > Sapindales > Rutaceae > Zanthoxylum > Zanthoxylum bungeanum. The sequence continues at coordinate 188,448 of SKCR01024812.1, forward strand.
GCAAGCTGCGCAAGTAGTTTGCGCGTTAGCTTTAGATCCAATTTTTTCTCGTTTTGGTTTTTCCCTAAACACTCGTAATGGAAATTTGGTATTTCATTAAAATATTTTAAAAATACACGCATGTTAGATATTCACAGGTTAGACCCATTTCCGCTACGCGAGGCACCGATCCGACTCTAGGGGTTTCACATCCGTCCTAATAATTGTGACTATATTTTTTATCGTAGCCACAAAATGATTGTCCATTAGGTGTGTGTCTAAATATTTATTTTCTAGACACAGTCAGTCACAGTGTGATTATAATTTATAAGTGATTTCATTCACACAAAAAAACAAAGAGAAATTAATATTTAGCGTGTATTTAAAATAAAAATATATGTTTTTAAAACGTAATGTCTAAATGATCTTACACACCATTTTTTTAAAAGCAAAAAAATATATAGTAATACAATAATTTTTTTTTTAACAATGATAAATTGAGAAAAAAAATTAGGTCAAATTTTTTATTAGTTAAAAAATGACTAAAAATGAATAAAATTTAAAAATATAAGACTAAATATTATCAACTTAACAATTAAGATTTTTTTAATAATAAGCTATTGGAAATATGGTTTTTCTTTTAATAAATTTCTATTTTTTTTTTTGAAATGTAAATAGTAAACGGTAAAAAAAGATCCATGAAATATGATTGGCAAATGAATTTTAATAAGCAAGTAAAAATAAAAATAAAAAACACCTAAACTGACGGAAGAGGAAGAGAGCGAAGACAAGAGACGAAAACAAAGGGACAGCCACATCATTTTTCACATTTGCGAGAAATCTCTGTACGTTTGAAAATCCAAGCTTTGATTTTTGAAGTTAATATTTATTTAAATATTTGGTTCTGTTAGATAGATCTTATCTTTTGCTGAAATGGGTTGGTTTTATTTTCATTTTTTATGATTGCTTTTGTATTTTCCCAAGGTTAAAGGATTTTGTTATGTAGAGGGATCCAATGAAATTTTGAATTGTGTGTATGTTGACTCTTTTGATTGAATAGATTTGGAAAGAGAGGCTTTATATGATTCCTGCCAACTGATTTCATTCATTGAGAGGTTGAAGATAAAAAGAAAAATCTTCGGAGAAGAAGAAAGAGAGAAATTTTGTTGAATTTTAATGGGTTCAAAGAAGATGGAGGGGTCATCAGCTCCAACAATTCGTAGAGACCCCTATGAGGTTTTGTGTGTGTCAAGGGATTCTTCTGAGCAGGAGATTAAAACGGCTTATCGAAAGCTTGCTCTCAAGTAAGTTCTTTTATGTTTAGATAATAAATTTTGACTTTTTTAGTCATTTCTGCTGAAAATAATCAAATTTGGTGCTTTATTTTAGCTTCTTTGTTAAATTTACTTGTTCTTGAATTGTTGAATTTGAGAATTTTAATAGGGTTTATAGCTGAATTACAGCTCATTGGGATCATTGGGGTGTTGAAAAAACGATTGGCCTTGTGAATTGTCTGTTGTGTTGTATATACGAGCTTCTTTTCATTGTGCAAGAATAATGGGAGTTACTAAATTTGTTTTCTTGCTCGAGGACTGCTAAATTTAGTTGAGATTCTAGCTGAATGCTCATTGAGATGGTTGCTGTTGGAAATAAGATATGAATTTTGAAATGGATTTTGTAGATATTGCAGTGGGCTTGCTATGATATTGCATAATTTTGAGAAGCTCCTTTCGTGGGGGTGAATTCAATCTGAGTATAAATTCTGTTATATCTGATTCATGCTTTTATATCATGTTCTGTTGCATAACTGCTTCCATCTTTTAGTCACTTTGCTTAATCATTTGTTGAATGATGTATTCTTAATATTTGACAGGTATCATCCTGACAAGAATGTCAGCAATCCTGAAGCTGTTGAACTATTTAAGGAGGTTGCATATTCTTACAGCATCTTATCTGATCCAGAGAAGAGAAGGCAATATGACAATGCTGGGTTTGAGGTTCTTCTCTTTCTCTTTCTGACTATGTGTGTGCTAGGTGAAACTTATTGCTGTCTGTTTTGTGAAGAGTCACTAATTATACGATTATTAACAAAAGATGTCAAAATATTAATAACTGCACACTGACCGTGAAGTACGAGCTTGATTGAAATATTAATGTTGCTCTTTCTTGCCCTGCTTGTATATTGCTAGCAAGTTAGGGTTTGCGAGTTTCGGAGTATAGGGGTTTATTAGGTTGCTCCTTGGGAGAGTGTCGGAGAGGGTGACTCTCTCTCCATTTCAACACTTTTGCTAAGCAACATTTCCTGGAAGTATTTCTTATTTCCAAGATATAACTCCTATAGCATCAGATTATTTGGTAAGATTATGACATTATACAGTGGGCTCTGAGATTCACAAGGGCGGTATTCTATTGTTGCTGGAATTGTTGTCTATTTTTTGTGTCATGCTGGATTATCATAGAGTTCAACTTTATAAGGAATACAAATATCTTACAGATCATCTATCAGAGTATTATTATCTGTTAGCTCTTAAAATATAGCCTTGAGCAGTGGCTCCTCTGCTGAAGGAATTTTGTTCCCTTTGAAGAATGTGGATAGTTGGAGCATCTCTTATACTAGCCGTCTTCACTTGGACCACGACTTTAGGAAAAACTTTAATCGCTGATTTCAACTGTGCGTCTAAATGGTAGTGGAGAGACATTGGAACATTTCTTTACTTCATTGTGCAGCTGCTTTAGATTTATGGACATTGGTTGGAGTTAATTGTTCATACCACATGGTCTCTGATTCAATGACTGCTTGGGAAGGTCAACTGAGAAAGAAATTGAGGAGTTGTTGCAGGTTGCCATATGTTTTTATGTGGTGTATTGGGGGAGGGAATGGATATATATACTTTTGGAGTTTGAAATCATTGCGATATAGGTTCGATTCCAGATTTCTCGACTGTTGGATGAATCTTTAATCTTCTTTTTCTTTTACTTGTTCTTTTAGATAGTTTTTGTAATTTATCTTTCTCGCTTTATGGCTTCATTTCTATACTTCCCATTGCTAGGGTTGGGCCACTCTTTTGTGGATTTTATATGTTTTTACTAAAAATAATAAAAAGGAGTGGCCTGAACAAGTTGTATGAGACCCTGGTTTGGAATAATTCATTTATGAGATAATGGTGCTTTTGAGAACTGAATTCTGCCTTATAAAAGTCTGAGAAAATGGGGAAAAAACATAAGAAACAAGAAGAGAAATACGAGCCATTACTGATTTTGAAGACCAACTATATGATGGATTAATGTGTTGGAGTATGGTCATGTGGTTGACATTGTAATGACGTGGATGAACATTTCTTTATGCTTGCTGTCACTTGTTCCTAATATCTTGCTTATCTAGTGATGATTGTATTAGATTCTGAAGGATCAAAACTGAAGATGCTTTTGTAAGATGGTGAAATGTAAGTTATCTAATGTACAACTGTACCCTAAGAAGAGGAAGGAAAAAAATGATGAATCTGTTAGGACCTAAATGTTAGAAGGGTAAAAGTAAGAGGGCACTTTAGTCTTTTCATTTCATTAGGGTTTGATATATGTTACATGTTTTGTTGTTGAGGAGCATGCTATCATTTTGAAAAGAATTAGGAATTGGGATTGGAAGGGGAGGTTGCCAACACCTCTAAGTTGTGCAAGGGCTGGTGAATTATTCTTCACCTTCAACTATCTTGCTATTTTAGCTTCATTTTCATGAATAAAAATACAATTTAGCTTCTGTTATTGTGTGATTTGTTGTGTGATTAGGAGGGGTTCCATCAATTGGTATCAGAGCAGTAGTTCCTTGGATCTGTGATGATTACTGTTTGTTGAGAGAAGAAGAAGAAAATAAGAAATAGAAAGGGGAAAAAAAGAAAAGAAAAAGATGAGGGGTATAGGAATTTCAGCCGAATTAGGTTATATACGGCAAAATGGCTTTGTCCAAGAGTACATTGACAGGTTTGAATGCTTAGCGAGCTCAATATCATACACATCCGAGCATTATTTACCTGAAATCTTCATCAATGGATTGCAGTATGAGTTGCAATCAGAGGTTCAAGACGGCTTGAAATACTTGAGGGTGATCGATCTTGAAGGGGTCAAAAAATTAGCTTTGAAAGCGGAAGAAGAACTAAGCAGAATTAGACAGATTGGCGGACATCAGAAAGCGAAGGATGATGAGTTCATGCAAACCTGAAAGACCCCGAGCCGTTAATGGACCCTCGTACCAGTCAAATATTGGGGGATTGAATAGAGTTGTGGAAGATCCTTGGAAAAAACTTGATTCAATGTTGGAGAAGATGCGGGAGATGATAAAGGGATCAAAGACTAACTCAGGTACTCACATTGATGTTGTTCCATCACTTCAAGAGGCAGGTACTGGTCCGACGACACCCTTTATGCAGAGCAATAGGAAACAATCTGATAACCTTTCGAACACTCGATCGGGAAAATTCAAGCAACTCTCTACGGTTGATTTTTAGTTTTGGCGCGATAAAAGCCTATGTTTCAGATGTGATGAGAGATTTCACCCGAACCACATGTGTCATAGTGAGAAAGTTGAGCATATTGGTGACGTAGGGTCGATTATAGAGGGTGAAAGTATTGGGAAGAGTGGAACAGTGATTGATGCGAAACCGAGTGAAGAAGTTGAAGCCGTAGAGATAGTGATCGCGAATGAGGATGATCCTACTTCCAATGTAATTGCATTTTCAGACCCACACAAGCAAATTGCAAATGAAGAAGTGAGCATTAAAGCAGAGTGTAATGAGACGAAGAGTGCAGAGGTTGATGTAGTGGAATATGTAGCTATTGAGAATGATGATTGTGCCCCTCAAGCGAAGAAATTGGAGGTCCCAGTTGTGCAATTTTTAGATTTTGTGGGTGGATCTGTTGTCTTCGGATCGATTCTGCAAAGGATTACTATGGACTCTTATCAATCAGCTGAATCTGTTGGTTATCTAGAGGAAACTTGGGACTTCATCAGAACAATGCCGTTCAAGCCTAGGATATTTTTTGAAGCGGTCGTCATATCCGCACTCCCACGTTGAGGACAACGTGTTTTCAAAAAGGGGGGAGTAATGTTAGGACCTAAATGTTAGAAGGGTAAAAATAAGAGGCACTTTAGTCTTTTCATTTCATTTAGGGTTTGATATATATGTTACATTTTTTGTTGTTGAGGAGCATGCTATCATTTTGAAAAGAATTGGGAATTGGGATTGAAAGGGGAGGTTGCCAACACCTCTAAGTTGTGCAAGGGCTGGTGAATTAATCTTCACCTTCAACTATATTGTTATTTTAGCTACATTTTCATGAATAAAAATACAATTTAGCTTCTGTTATTGTGTGATTTGTTGTGTTATTGTTGAGTTATTTGGAGGGGTTCCATCAGAATCTTAAGTAAATAATGCTGTCTGGACTGTACTTTGATTAGTGGGCTACTTTTCATGCTTTTTTTACCCATTTACAATTTGGATGGTAGGTGACATCTTCCCTATTTCTTTTATTTAAGTACACCTTATAGAATATTCTTTTGTGTTAATGGCAAAGCGCTCGCCTTACTTCAAGTGGTGTCAGAGTGGCCCAAGTTCTTATTCGCATGTGGACCCCCAAGAACTTGTGCTATGAGCTCCAATAAGTGGTTTCCATGCAGGATGTTGGTTCTCTAAGGATAGGGGGTTGGGCCAGGTCTGCCAAGTAGTCCCATAAGGGATAGAAAATAGGTTGGTCTTTGGCTTATAAGGGCTGGCGGGAACATCACCTAATAGGGTAGTCTTTCCCTCCTCTTACACACATGAAAACACTTTCCCTCTCGCATATGAATGAGATATAAACCTTTCATTTTATCAATCTCCACTGCTTATTTTGGCACGTGCTAATTCTATACTTACTAAGTTCTTAATATTATCTTGATAATTCATATAAGTTGGGAATTCTTTTGGGCCATTGCTTTTTGTTTTCTCTTTGTTGGATCTCATGCACCTTTCAAGCTGATACATCCTAACTGTTGATGATAAATCTGTTCAGGCTATTGAAGCTGAAGGCATGGATATGGAGATAGACTTGTCAAATCTGGGAACTGTCAATACAATGTTTGCAGCATTATTCAGGTAAATGATGTTGTTGTTGGACATGGAGCATTTAGCACTCTTTAGCTATTTTTAAATCCCCATTCTATTTCCTATAGCAAGTTGGGAGTACCTATCAAGACTACAGTTTCCGCTAATGTTCTTGAAGAAGCTATGAATGGAACTGTCACAGTCAGACCACTCCCTATTGGAACATCAGTTAGTGGAAAGGTGCTTTCAAGGTTTCTGCCTCATATAGTCACACTTTTGGGGTATATTCCTTTAACTTGCTTTTTATTTCACTGCAGGTAGAGAAGCAATGTGCCCACTTCTTTGGCGTGACAATAAATGACCAACAAGCTGAGGCTGGAATTGTTGTGAGAGTGACTTCAACTGCACAAAGTAAATTTAAGGTAACATTGCATGCAAAATCTTATTGTGAAGATGTCATCTGTATTTTTGACATTTTTGTAATCCATATGAGGTGGTTATTGCCCCCCCCTAATTTTCTTCTTCTGCTTTCTAAGCGTTAACTACTATAGAACTTTTTGTGACTTTTCAGTTACTTTATTTTGAGCAAGATACCAATGGCGGCTATGGTTTGGCCTTACAGGTAATGTGCATTCTTTTGCGATGACTTTTCTTATTACTTTCTTTACATACAACTTCTTATACTTGTAGTGGATGTTTTTGACATTTTTGTTTCATTGGTTCAAGAGATTGATGGGAGCTAAACTTATGATTTATATTTCTAATTAGATGTCCTGAATTTTGCTGCTTTTTTCCCCTTATGTTTTATTTTGCATTAGCAGATATTGACTGATAGTATTAAGATTCTTAATACTTGCATGATTTTACATGGTCTGTTGCATAATTTCTCTGAATATAGGGAGGACAAGAAAATACTGTGGAATTTCCTAATTACTCGGTCTAGGATTACTTTGATTTTCGTGTTAATGATGCTGATAAATATGATAGGGATGCAACTGGTCAGACCTTTTGAACTACCTTGATTTGATTATTCTATTTCAGATTCTTCGCTGCTCTTCCATGGGCAGGTTCCAAAATGAGATTCCGATGCTGAATCTATTGATATATGACAGAATCCTGCAATAATTTTAGTGAGCCTCATGATTTAGCTAATAACATTGCCAATATGGGTTTTGGCTAGGTTTAATCAAGTAGTGACAACTTGTAATTAGTTTTCAATCCATTACCATTTGCAGCTAACTACCTTTTACTTTCATCAACTGTGTCTCCTTATTTTTCATATTGGAGGCAGCACTACATGAAATTCATTTGAGCACTTGGCTGATGTTCTCCCTGGCCATTTGGGCGAAGTGTCTGCTTTTTACACCATGACATTTTTGCCCGCCTTGTAATTGCATAGCTGATAATTGTAGCAATTGTCTTCGATGCCCATTCCGTTTACCACAACGATGCACATTTTCAAATCATTTATCTAAAAGAGGAGCGAAGCGGGTTTACCGCTATGCCTATGACGCTGGCGACCACTACACTGTTGGGCTCGCAACCCGTAGAGAGTACGTATAGTCCTGCGGGGGACTAACCGGAGAATAAGGGAATCGCCACCCGGTATGAGACATCGGGAATGATTTAAGGCCGCACTACACCCCTTGCAAGGTTCGACCTTAAACCTATTTGGATTCGGAATGGTCCCTTACTGATGTCAATATGATATTTACGCTTAAAGGAGGTATCCCCATGTCTTATGATGCAGTCACACGCAATATTATTTATAAAGCATACAAGGCGCAAACCTGATAAAGTAAAATGCGATAAATAAATAAAGTTCAAGTGTGCAAATAAACAATTACAATTATAATAATAAAAAAATTGAAACACGTCTCAATTGGGCCTGGCCTCGGGGAGGCCTAGTCAGACATGGTATATGGTCGACCGTATATGGCCTAAGGTCGGCCAGATATATTTGTTCACGTCCGGCCAGACTTACATGAAGTCAGGTCAGACATTCTGCGTAGTCTAGAAACGTAGAAACATTCATACACAAGTGCAATATAATGAGCATGCATTGTAACAATAACAGTAATGAAATGGCCATTCCCCAGTGGTATGTGGAGTTGTATCTCGAGTGCGAACCATACTACCATCCATTCGGAATCGGCTATGGAACTTACGTCTGGGTTTCCATCCTATATACCACGGGGTCATACAACCGAATATAAAATATGTCCGGCCGGACATAGAGCAAGTCTGGTCGGACTTCATTCGCAGATCACACAGTAAGCATAGCATGCATGTTATCTTAGACAGTAAAATATACTTGCGCATCATCAACTAAAGCGGGAAAATAAAATAATTAAACATGCATAAACTAATGCTATCGAGTAACATAAAAACTAACTAAGCATGCAATTAACTAGATAAAACTTTAAACACGGCCTGACATGGGCGGCCGGAGGTGTGTGCATGTCCGGCCGGAGATACTGTGTCACAAAAACAAAATCTCGAATTTGCAGAGATATTAAAAGGGTGCCCTCAGGTCATACATTTTCCTATAGTTTGGCTCAGTAGACGTCTCTAAATGATGGGTCGTTGCTTGGATGCTTACTGGAAGTGGAGGGAACTCCAAGGATTTTACTGCTCTCTCTTACGACGTTCTCTTTCTCTCTTCACAGAATTTCAGTATGTGGGTTTTTGAAGATGGATTCGAACTAGCTTTTTTGTGAAGGGTAAAGACACTTTTTATAGTGCACGGGTATGAAATTGGAAGGGGGGAACATTGTCTCTCCCTTCTCTCCTGTCTGTCTCGGGTGATTGTCACTCTGTCTGCAGTTACAGGCGATACATATCTGGTCGAATATATATTTTGAGATATACATCCGGCCGGACATAGTCATGCCCGTGATTCTAGTAACTGAAGATGTGCATAATTATTGCCAGTTCGATACATGTCTGGCCGGATATTAGATTTGAATTATATGTCCGGCCGGACGTAATCAGGTTCTTTAACTTCAGTAACTGACAATCTGCTCGTTCACTGACAGTTGTGTTATGTCCGACCAGATGTAGGGTTTTCAGGTCATGTCCGGCCGGATGTTCTGGTTTAGAGAGAAGGTAGGCCGGACATAGGTGATGTTTGGTTGGATTTTTGACTATATTCCTTGGAGTTCATTTCCTTCCTGGCATTCATCCTTGCAATTTCCCCAACTTTCAGAGAGTGTCCCCGTAAGAGTCTCATCATTGGGCTATGCGTAAAAATGCAGTGTCTACAATGTGCTAAATTGAGCCGTGTTAAATTTTTGCACAAGTTACATAAAGCGTTACAGTTTTAGACCATTTATGTTCCAGGGCAATGGTTAATCGACGACACTGGACACATGCATATATCTTCAACCTCGCTAACACTCCCTAAAACTGTAATGCTTGGACAATTGCTTCGGTTTAAGTTATAACTTTAATCATACTCTTTTATGTGCTTCTGCGTGCATTAAGCTTTAAAATGCTGAGTAAGCTTTTGTATTAACTATGATTTCATGTATAAGTGAGCTATACATAGCCAGTTAATTTGGAAAGAGATCCCGTAAAATAAATATAGGCAGTGAGATATACATAAGTGAGGCATAAATATAGCTTTTGTATCAAGTATGATTTCATGTATAAGTGAGATATACATAGCCAGTTAATTTAGAAAGAGATCCCGTAAAATAAATATAGGCAGACCCTGAAACTTATATTTTTAGTGAAGATGTAAGTAGGCATGTATATTTTGACTTTTCCTGCAGCTGCTGAGGCATCAATTAGTGCACATCACTTCTGGAATTATGCAATCTGTGTGAATGAAATAAATGTGATAGATCTTTTCTTCTGTGTACAGGAGGATAGTGATAAGACAGGCAAGGTGACATCAGCAGGGATGTACTTCTTACATTTTCAAGTTTACAGAATGGATTCAACTCTGAATGCGGTAAGCCAATTCGGTCATCTCTTTTGTTTTCATTGTCTTTTCTTTTTGCTTTGGTTGCATATTGCATTCTATGATGGCCCAAGAACTGGTGATGATTTATCCACATGTTTGTGGTGCAGATGGCAATCGCTAAAGACCCTGAATCTGCTTTCTTTAAACGATTGGAAGGTCTTCAACCTTGTGAGGTTTCAGAACTTAAAGCTGGCACTCATATATTCGCTGTTTATGGTCTGAACTGTAAATTTTAGACCATCTTTGAAAGCTGTCTTACAGAAATGGTTAACAAAATAGCATTTACTGACATCTGCCATAATTTTCTCAGGAGATAATTTTTTTAAAACTGCTACCTATACAATTGAGGCACTTTGTGCAAAGACATATGAAGACACCACAGAAAAGCTCAAGGATATCGAGGCTCAGATTTTGAGAAAGAGAACTGAATTGCGCGAATTTGAGATAGAATACAGGAAGGTATTATTCCTACTTTTCCAGGCATATGTTGTTTTGGATTGTCAGTAATACACACTTGCTCTTACAATTTGCGTGTGATGTTTTGTAGGCGTTGGCACGTTTTCAAGAAGTGACCAATAGATATAGCCAGGAGAAGCAATCTGTATGTTCTAAAACCTTAATGGCTCTTTGCAACTGAACTGCATTTTGTTTTTAAGGTTAAGTGGTCACACCCCGCCCCTTCCACAAACATAAATTAAATAAATCCTCTCCAAGGTTGGTGTGAAGAGGATCCATCCTTTGACTTTTTACTTGCATAACAAGAGTCAAGAGTGTAACCAACTAAGCTATTCCCTTTGGAATACCGATACATAATTATGCATAATTACATCATGTTACGAGGAGGCATATACGCACCGAACATTGAAAAAACTGCCGTGCAACACGAGGTCATCTTTCTGATGGGTATGGGTAATGAGACCATTGAGGACTGAGGATGTTTTTTTGATATTCTTAAAATTTGTCACATTCTTATCTTTATCATCCATTCTACACACTTCATGGTTAATTCCATTTTACTCTAATAAAATTGAAAAATATGACCCAAAACTGCAAGGTTCATTTTGGGTAATTGCCCAAGTGGTTCTCATGTTCTTATTAGATTCAGTATAATAATCTCACCATATTCAAATCATGTATTTTTTTTTTGTTTATGCGAGTTAAAGTTTTTTTCATGCCACATAGGTGGATGAGCTATTGAAACAACGTGACACTATCCATTCTTCATTCACCATAACCAAGACATTCACCATCAGTAGTGTGAGTGCTAACAATCTAAGTAATGGAAGTAGTAGCAAAGTTCCTGGTGAAGATTCAAAGGGTGAGAGTCCAGCTGAAGATGGAGGCAGCTCAGACGGAAAGGATAAATCAGGTAAAAAGAAATGGTTCAACTTGAACCTTAAAGGATCCGATAAAAAGCTTGGCTGATTTAAAAGATTTTTGGATGGAGTTATTATTATTTTTGTACCAGGGTTGCTTGCCGACTGCAAAAAGCTTGCCTTGTATTATTTCCTTCATTTTTTCTTTCTTGGGTTGCCAAGGGTTTTTTCATTGTAGCATGTGGTGATATTAGGTTTAAGAAACCATTCCCAGTTTGAAGGTATGTGTATGATTGATGATTGCTTCATGTTCTTGTTTTTGTCAAGTGTTATAATCTTTTTAGGTTAATATAGCAACTATGAACGTACTTGTATTTCTATTAGTGTAATAAAAATTTATTGCTTTATTTATTTTGATAGAAAAATTAAAAATAAAATTCCTCCAGACTCCAGTAATTATAATTCTAAACTTTGTTATCTATTTGCCAAATGAGGCTGATCTGAACATGTGAATACAGAGGAGGCATGTATCTATGAATATGATGTATGATTGTTGGTTACATTTATGATATGTTTTTAAACTAAAATCCATTTTAGTGTGAAGTGTTAAAACAAATTGTCTTTTTCTTTATGGGACCAATGACTAAATGTTCAACTACCTCAATAATGTTATTAAAACAGTTAAACAATCACAATTATTGTACTTTCTGCAACATTTTGTGCATTGGAGATCTGATTTTAGACAATTGGGCCAATTCTATCAAGCTGGATAAAAAAAAAAAAAAAAAACATGAGATAGAAGAAATTTGAGCTCATCATTATGAGATGATCTCTGCAAGTAACTGATTAAGAATTTGACAGTCGTGTGTCCATTCTTATATAATCAGATTTTAACTTATGCAGAATTTTTATATGTCAATCTCTTCGATGCCCGCTATAGAGAGGCGAAGTCAGGAGGTTATCTGAGGAGGAAATTGAGGATAATAATTTTTCGTATTTCTCTATTATTTATTTAGTATTTGTTAGAAAAAAAATTGAGCGGATTCGGCCGGACTCCTGAGGTGGTATTAGTACTAATTATTGGAAAGAAAAAAATTGAAGGAACCCCCTGGAGCCTAAGTGGCTTCGCCCATGTCTGCTTTACTTCAAAGAAAAGGAATGAGGTAGAAAAATACCAAAAGTTGAATCCTGATCCTGTTAAATGAAACCAATAAACTAAAAACCTTTTTTTTTCATTAGGAGAGGTTAGCTACGTAAAATTTTAATTATACCATATCTTGAATTATTGTCTCATTAAATTCAATGAAATATAAGTCATTTACTTAATTCATTTTCGGCCTTTTCTTGATTCTGTTAAACAAAACCAAATATTTGGAGGAGCCTATTGCATGGAATCACATTGTATTATCATTTAAAAAAAGATAGAGCAACGAAGGCATTGCTAATAAACAATAAATTAATTAACCAGAAATAGACCCAAAAAAAAGTCTTAGGTTATCTGCCTTTGGACTAGTTTAAACTTAAACGGCACAGCTCAGGCAACTATTCAAAAAGCTTAGGGATGACTTAATGTACAAAGACACACGCAACTTACTCGGAACTACATTACTTTAAATCAAAACTTGTCTTGACCGAAGTTGATGAATTATTTAAGAAGGATTTTAGTTTATTAAGATGATGCATGACTCATATCTGTTTGGATTTTTCCAAGAAACAAATTCCTCTAGAACCCAAGGCGTGGTCTATATAATGCCCTAATGTTAAGATAAGCACACCATGTAGATTAAAAATGTCTAAACCCTTCTTCTAAGAATAAATCCCACATGCATATATTGCTCTATTAGGTTTTTTTATATTGAAATAAGATAGATTCCTCCCTTTGGTTAGATTAGGTTAGTGAAATTATTGTCACACTGTCTTGTCTTGTGGCAGTTAAAGACTCAAGGTTATGGGCGACCCCTCCCACAAGATAAGTTTTTAGATTAAGGGTACATAGTTTGAAAGTAATTTTTTTATTTTTTTACAAGTAATGTTCTTATTCAATAAAAGGGTAATTATCACTTTTTCCATCTAGTTAAGCTTAAGTGTGAAATTTTTTAAAATTTTGAAAATATTTTTTCCCACTCGAAATTTATAAAAGTGAATTATTTTATATCCTGCTGTTAATACATTAGAGAAGAATATAAAACGATATATTATTGGATTAATGATACATAATTTGAAAGTAGTTTCACAAGTAATGTTTAATGAAATTTAATAGTGTTGACGGATGATTTTCGTCCCAATGGCAGTTTCGAGATAACCCTCCCGAGATAATCCTCATTCAACCTTGTATTTGTTTGGTTATGGGATACCAAAAGCAAATTTGGCGAAAGACAAGATAAACGCAGAAAATCAACAAAGAGTGTTTAACATGGTTTGGCGGAGCTAATCCAGCCTACGTCCACAGACACAAAGTAGATGTGGTTATTTTATTACTAAAACGAGCTGGACCGACCTGTTTAGGGACAGGTCTAACAGTAACTGAACTGTTGGTTGTTCTTTGTGTTTCTTACAAGTAGTAATCGAATGAAAGTTTTCTCAACCCTTACAAATGAGATCACCCTCCCCTTATATACTAATGGATATACAATACCGTTCTCATATCTTTATGACGCCAGCACTGCAGGTCTGCGTATTTCCGGTGATTTGACAAGTTCTCTTCCCCAATCTTCCGTAATTGAAAGCAAAATCTACCCTCTGATTTCCCGTCACATCATGAGGTAAAAGTACACTGTCACGCCTTTTCATTAATGATGACAGTCTGTTAGATTTCGAATGTGAAAATTGATTTTGGAGGGAAAAATCCAACTGCTCTGAACCCATGTCGGTCTCCAAGAGGTCGGCCAAGTGACCTGTTGAGCTTCCCAAAATACTTTCGTCCTGATTCGAAATATCTGAACTCATCAACTTGTTCCAAGAGGTAAGATACATCGAACCTAGCCGCCGGTCCTAAGTGATCGGCCTCGGTTATGATGTTCTCGGCCCATGAAATCTGCCCCAGATTCTCGGAAGAGGTGCTCGGATTCTCGTATTGCTGGAGAACTGGCCTATACATCTAGCCGTCTGATTCTCCCAAAAATGGAAATTCCTTCTTTACCCTTGTCGAACAGTTTGAATATCTTAATTACAGAAATCCTCATAACAAATAGTTTTATTAATAAGTGTCTCTTCAAGAAGTATTCAATAAAACATGAATAGGTCCAAGATCTTTAAAAGTACTAAGATGGCTCATATTACAAAATGATTCTTCTCCAAACAGAAGAACAAAGAAAAAAACCATTCATTAAATCTAATATTAACATGAATCGGCCAAACACAAATCATGTTGTTCAAACATGATGGTGTAATAAGAGGAATTGAAGCTATAAATCCGAATCTGAATCCGAATATGAATACAAATGGTGATTTCAATATAATTTATTTGTCAAATCATGTGCACATGTCCCCCGACTAAATATTTCTTTAGGTAAGATGTTATGTGGTGTGTTTGTGTAGCTGTCCAAGTGTCTCACTTTATTAGCAACCAAACCACATTAATTTTGTCTTATTGATTGACCAAACTCAACTTTCTCTCCTCTCCAAATTAACCCAATTCACGGGACTTTCTATTTCCTATTTTAAACTCATCAAAATACTTAATGGAATTGATCAAATCAGTATTATAAATTATTATATTATGTTTATGTATCAACACTTTCTAGACTTATAATATAATAACAAATTTTATGCATATATATATATATATATTATAGCTCCATGTTATGATAAATATTTGATATGTATAATTAATCTGGAGAGAAGAAGAGAAAGTCACTCCACATGACTTAAAGCTAACTCCACCCAACTTTGATATTTTAATTAAAAGAAATAGGTAGTGTCACTTGGAATACATGGAGGGGCTAGCTAGCTAGCTAGCTTAAATATTAATTGTGTCACACACCCACATTGTTTTGGATTAATTGCTTATTAATTTATTAGTATTATTATTATTTTTTTAAAAGTGCTTTTGAACATATCCATAAAAGGGATTTCAACTTGAAAACTAATTACTCACACTTTCGTTATATTCATCTTTTTGGATCCTTCCAAAGCAAATGGTTTACAAAAAGAAACAAGATGATTAGAAAGTTAATGGGGGAATTTTAATATGATATTATCGTATCTGTAATAATTCTTTTGTTAATTGATTTAAATTCTGATTTAGATTCGTTATTAAATTGAGGTTTTTCTTAAAAAATAAAAAATAAATATAAGGTTTAACGAAGATTTAAATCTCGTTTCCTTATATTATATTATATGGGAGAGAATCAGGTCAGAACTTCCTGACTCAGTCAGGATCAATCTAAAAAAAAACACATTGCGAGACGTTAAAAAATAAAAAAAATACAATTTTCAATCGAAATGTGTGTTTTTTTAACTTTTACAGAGAATGTCCAGATCTGATTCTCTCCCTATATTATATTATTTCAGTATAAAGAAAAAAGATAATTTGATTGTCTTTATCGCTTGTATACAGACTAACTTTCTTTGGCGAAACACCATTGACTATGCCATAAAAAATGATGAGAATAAGGCTCATAAACTGATAGAACCATGCTGGATGGTTGTGAGAACAAGACGCTTGACTTTACTAGAACCAGGCTCGAATCCACTCACACCATCGTGAGAAATCGAACGCAAAACTTATTATATGGAGTAGGGATATCTTAACTGAGTGAGCTAGCACTTGTTGGCGTGCTGAACTGAGTTTTGTACTGTGTGTGTTTTTTTTTTATAAATTATCATTGATAAATAATTTAAATTTGATTAAAACACGTGTGATAGAAGATTATGAAAAGTTTATCACATTTCAACTCATCGCTTGATCCAAATTTTAAGACACAATTACATATATATTATTATTTAATAACTACAAATCATGCTTTATAAAAAATTCAGTACAAAACTCATGTCAGCGCCAAATCTAACTCATAAATCTTAATTGTATATTGTTATTAAAGAAGATTAATTATGAAAATCTTGTTTATTATGTTTTGAAATTGCTTCCATTTGTTAAATTTTCCTTGATAAGCACTTGGTGGGCCAATTTGTTGATTCTGGCGATCTTAAAACGATTATATCGGCATCATTTCAATCAAACAATGAAAGAAAAAGCATGATTATGGCCCTTAATTATTTAAAGGTGTTTTTTTTTTTTAATATTTGATGGTGGAAAGTGGAAACCATTACAACGAGAACAAACACCATTGTTAAGAGGACAGTTGTTTATTCTAATCAACAAGTTAATTTTTTCAAATGTGATTTTGAAAATTAATCTTTCACCACCCTACTAAGCTACTTAAATTTATGCTTCAAATAGAGGTTGGTTATTCATGTGGGACCAAAATTTGCCATAAAATATTGCAAATGTGGTCCCTCAATATGCCCCTAAAACGTGGGCGGGTCCTACCAGAGTTTGATCAAACACTAAGACACCAATTAAATCCATCATCATGTGTAATTTGATCCTCCATCAATGGAGCAAAACTTGTGCATGCCTATATGTCCACCCAACTTCTACCAATTCATAGCTTTTTGATAAGGCATCTCTCTATAGTCTTCTCTTTCCTCTTCCTATGATGTTTTAACTTTTTATCAGTAAGTTTGGTCAATCAATAAGACAACATTAATGTGGTTTGGTTGCTAAAACCAGAAGGTTTTAAGATTAGGGTTTGCTATCTATTTTGGGGTGTAAATGGAAACCCAAGGTTATGGCCACCACTGGACCCACCAATTAGTCATATGTGAACTCTTGTAATTTTTATGAGTAAGTAAGACTAGTCACATTGAATTGAGAAGGTCTCTTCATTATAATTTATCTTTCTTATTGAAACAAACTCCTTTGAGCCCCATCGTGGGGTGATGGTGGCCCCAAAGTTCTGCAGGTTTTATCTAACCTTACCAAATGCTAAAATCATTGGATCCACGTAATTATTGATAAAGCAAAAAGATGATTAGGTTTTAGTAAAAACATTTTTTTGAACTAGTGTTGGAGTTATGAAGATTCTCTAATCTAAGTTCCCCAAAATCAATGTGCTCAATTATTTCAGGCTTCCTATAACCTAGCAATATATACTCGCCCATGTTAGCTAATAGCTAGTTAGAGATTTCAAAATATTTTATATATTTATTCTTTGGTGTGGGGGTGGCCTCAGAATGAGTAATATACACACACATATATACAAAATGATTCATACTAGCTCCCATCTTGTATATAAAGAAGTTAGTGACAACTGACAAGGAAAAAAAACCGTGATTAAAAATGGGAAAAGAAAACAATTAACCAATCAATTTGTATCAAACTTTAGCTTTACATGATCAACTAGCTAAGCTTGACTTTTGATGTCTCCCATGTCGATCATATACCCCCAAAAAAATAAAAATAAATAGCTTTCGTATGGTTTAAAAATCGCCACATGTTTATCTTAAAATTATGATTAATTAATAATAGAATCCAACGGTCGAAAAAAGAATATGAGCTTTGAAGCTAAAGATGATAATCGTCGATATGGGAAAATTTGACTAGTTAGTGAAAGAAACCCTTTGAATAGAAACACACTCATGAGAAAGAGGAGACATGGTGGGTCATGTTTGGAGTTGTGATGAAGACTTTGTTTAAGAGCTTTTTGAATGACAATACACAGAGATATATACACTAATTAATTAATTATAATTACTATACTACTAATTAAACACACATCATGTTCTTTTTTCTTTTTTTTTTTAAAGGTGGAAGATTACAAAGCCAAACTCATTCTCTCTCTCTTGCTATAGCTTTCTCAGTTTCTCTTGTAGAGTTAGTAAGATTCGGAGAGATTTCTCAATAAATTTCAACGTCAATCACGCAAACATCTGAACAATTTATTCATCATCAACACGTAACGGTGGGACATAATTCAAATTTTTTAAGCACCTGATCATAATTTACTTCATTTTTATCATTTACATGTTCCTATTTTCAAACAATCTAACTTAAAACTTCTCATTGTTGACTTTAAAATCACTAAAACTGCTGGCAGAGAGGAAAAAAAAAATTGTATTTATCAATTGAACCCTTAATGTTTCTAGAAGCAAAAAAAAACACGAAGATTCTAATGATAAATACAAAACCATTAAACAAAGCTTGGCTCAATTAAATGAATCACGACATTTTATGAGTCATATCAACCGATGTATTTCTACAAAATGAAGAGAGAATCTCGTTTCTTCAACAATTAAGTTGATAACTGTATTTGTCTCAGAACTATAGTAGACATATAGATCACATACACGTTCCTACTGTTAAGATTGGTGCTCAAAGTGCCAATCCGGATCGTATTTATGTTTGATTCATGAATACGATCAATGTATTTTTCCATAATATTACTTATTTAATGGTAGCACCTCTTATCTTTTATCTACATATTCGATCTAATTACGATTCGATATCTAATTATGATTAGATTGAAACTAAATCTAATTTAGTGATACGTGTATATTAGACAAAGACCATAGGATTTACAACGTAGTGCGCAGTTACAACGTAATTTGTAATTGACATTAGAAAGCGTCACTATAAGTTTTATATCCTTAAATAAAGTTTCTGGTCAAGATTTACTAACACGGGTCAGTTAGTAAAATCCGCAGAGACCAGTACATGTCGTATATCTTGACTTGATCCAATGGTTTATCCCAATGAACCGTGAGTCTCGGGAGACTCGTATAGACATGTAGGTGTTTATTTGATAAACACTGAACGACTCACTAAAGATTTCCTAATAGATGATACACCAACGTCAATAGGAATCTTCTTAAGTTGAGCGAGCATAGTGGTCCTTGGACTTGAGATACCACAGTGGATATATGAGTTATCCTCCACACTTTGATGGCGGTCACGTCACCGATCTATTTAGACCAGACCTCCGCCTGTTCGTTGGGTGTGGACTGATGCTCATAAAATCCAAGGCGTATCAAGGTAGAATCTGTCAGTCTTGTGTACAGGGCATATGTATCATATACGTGTTTGCAATCTAGTAAATCCATGGTTGTGGTATAACTTCGGAAATAAGTTCCGAGTGTTATTTAGAGATCGTAAATTCGAAAGTCGACTATATTATACCGTAAGAATTTGATGTTCTTATCTATATCCTAGGTATAATATGGATAGCCTGTGACAGATGGATTATACGTATGCAATGACCTCGACTTGCATAGCTTAGCGAGATTATCTGTGGTCGTCGTAATTTATGAGTGGGTGAATTATGGACACGAAATTAGATTTTATGATGGATAAACCTAAACTTAGAGAGTCACACAATATGAACTATACTTGTTGAGCACTTGGGCAACGCGTTATGAATAATACAGATTATTCATAATACTTCACCAGATTAAATGAGTTGATTTGAATCGTTTAAACGGTTAAAAGAAAACACATGCATAAAGGCATTTGTAGTCAATCGTAATTAGTGTATTTGTATCTGATACATAATTTGATTAGTTACACATTAATTATTTGTCAAATGAGATTTTGACACATGCCATTAATATATGTATTTTTTATTTAATGTAAATAAAAATACATATATAATAATAATTATATTTAAATAATTAAATGTTAAATGATATCTATTTTTCATAATTGTTATGTTATGTTACATAGATATTTAAATGTTAAATATTTATGTTATATGGATAATTATTATTGATACATATGGCATGTTTTAATTAAACTTTAGGTGTGCAAATTTGATTTGCTAACATAAAGTTTAATTTTTATTTAATGAAATTAAATTAGAAAAATGACATTTTTGCCCTTCAAAGTCGGCAATTACTTGTATTTAAAATTGAAAATCATGTTTTCTCATTTTGATAAGCAAGCATGGCCGAATGCTTCCTCCAAATAGCTCCCAAATTATGCTTGATGATTCAAGATGGAAAATAAAGAAAATCAATAAAAAAAGGGTTTAAGGAATTATGAGAATTAAAGGTAATTCTATATATCCCTGAAGCTTAGAAAGCATGTTTCTTGTTTCTTAATGATCTAGTAAAATTCTAGTGTTTCTTCTTTTATTAAGAATTTTGGATTTTTTGATTTGGAGGATGAAATGGAAGGCTTGGTGCATGTGTGAAGTGATAATGAATGATATATTATTGTAATATTTGTTCAATTTGATCATTTGATGATATGTTGCCATTCTAGAGTGTTATGACCACTCTTGTAATGCCTAGAATTGTTCTTGGGTGCTTCATAGGTGGTGTCTTGGATTGGTGTTGTGATTAATTTGATTAATGTTGAGAAAGTTGGATTAAAGCATGAAAATTTGATTATTTTTGTTACAAAATCAGATCTGGAAAAAATGGGTTTATCGTGATGAAAATAATGTCATATAAATATATTGGATGTATTTTGGGTGTTGGAACAATTGCCGAAAATTATTTCGGAGTTGAAATATGCGAAAACGATGAAAAGCCACGTTACCCGGTGACTTTTGAGCCAACCAGGTGACGGCTGTCCAAACAGTGAATTGGTCACTATTTGGGCAGCCCATGGACTGTCCTAACACTGTTGGGGCTGACCTGGACATTCCTCATGTGTATTGGGTAGTCGGTTCGGTCAAAAACGTGTTTTATGCAATTTTAAGGAAAAAAGTTTTCGTAAAAATTTCGCGATGTCCCTTAGCTATTTATGTCGTTATTTGAAATCAAATAAAAATATTTAGGTGAAATATGAATAAATTATTCATATTGGATATTGAATAATTTATTCGGTAATTTAAAAAATTTTAAAATTACGATTTCACCCGAACCGCGAGCTTCCGCTGCGCCTGTGCCAAAATCCCAATAAAAATGGTATCAGAACAGGTCTGATCCTTCATCCATTACATTAGTCATGCTTGATATATGATATATAATCCAATTTTGATGTTTGCACATGTATGTAATTTAGATGTTTCTTGACTTTTCGGTCTTACGCTAACGGGAAACATAACGAAAATTTAATGGTTAAGTTAAGTTATGTTTTCTAAGGTAGAATTGAACTGTTTAGAAGTTTATCTAGATTTTATTCTACATTTGATGTAGAGCAAAGCTTTCTTGTGGAATATCCCCGCTTAGATAAGGCAGTAAAGTGACATGTATTGGATACATGTTTCTTGGTCCGTCTTGTCAATATGATTTATGGGTATTTTTCTATGGCTGCATCCGAGAAAGTGCCAAAGCAGTGAATGTGTAGTTACTAGAATTTTATCCATGCCGGATGTATATTTGATACTAGATAAATTCAAGTGAAAGTGGAAATCCTGAAATTGCCAAAGCTGTCAGGACTACATCGGTAGCTTGAGTTTGTCATTGGCAAGTGAAGCCTTGATACGCCTACTTGTAAACGTGTCAAAGCTGTCATAACGAGAAACGGTCAGGACCAAAATCCGGAGTTACAGTGAGTGTGATTGTCAATATATTGTCTACCTAATGAATATACATATGCGAGATCTTGCCAAAGCTGTGAGTCGAAATATATTCAAGAGGTCCACCTCTCACTATGGAATTCGATTTAATTATTGAATTTCCATTTTCCGTTGGAGATTACTGTATTACGTAAAGTAGTGGGAGATACTGCTGAGTTAAAAATATATAACTAAAGCAGTATGTAATTTTATGGAAATTGCTGTTTTTTTTCCTTTATTCTATATTGTTAATAGAATTATACTTCTAATCCACTGCATGCATATTATTTGAATATGTATTCTGACTTCACTTTTGGTTGCATATTTCTAGAATAGGTTATAGAATGTAAGTTGACTTGGATATTGTTAGATTAGTTAAAACCATCGGGAACTGTTGTTACGATTTTGTTGAAATCAAGATGGTTAGTGACTTAGTTACTAAGTCATGATAGGTAATCTAAATATATATCTGTTTTAGGATATAATTGTCTAGAGAGAATAGTTTCTGATGCGGTAAAAATTGACGTGAATTAGTTCATGTCTCGAGATTCTTGACTGGCATTAAGAAAACTCCATTAGGTATTTTGTTTATCTTATAATGACGTTTATTGGCTTTAGTGACTTTTAGAAGTCACGTGTTTGACATAATTTGCTAATCAATTATTTGCAATTGTTTTGAATAATCGAAGACAAATTATAAATCTTAAGAAATGAGATGTGTATAGTTGTGTATAGAGAATATCGATTCTCATAATACGATAATTGTATGTATCATTTTAGCATCAATTTTTTCCTCTTTTAGTCGACGATGAAATGTCGTTTTCTTGTAGTTTAATTTATATTTTTAGTCTTGTATAATTATGATGCTCAAACGAAAGAGATATACAATTTTTACTAACTTTAATTTCGATTTTTATACCATAATTAATACTTAACCGTCACCTTAATCACTTTATTAAATTCTTAATATATGTCATGCATTTGAATCTTAAAAGACAGAAGTGAATTTGAATGAATTAATATGTTCTCATACCGTTAATTTTTGTATCGGTCACACTTAATTAATGAATAAAATTTAATTAGGGAGGACTCGAGTGATATATTTTAAAACTTATGATGTCTGAGTTCCTTTTTTACAAACCACAAGTGTGTTAAGTTATTATAAGCCCTAAAAAAAGTTGTATGATATGAAACATGCGTATCTAATACCGGATTTGAAACATAATTGGGATGGTGACACGTGGGGCCATGAACAAGTTTTGATGAGTGTCAGATCTTAAATGTATCTAGTTGGTTTAGTACTCGTTCTTGGATATTATGAACTTTGTTTGCATGCATGGATCAACTGTTTGACTTTTTATAAAGAGGGAAAAAAAATGTGTCGGCTCCAAATGCTTGAGGAGTGAGAGAGGAATTTGGGTCTGTTGATCTCTTTTGTGTTTATTTTTTTATAATATTTTGTCATGGGTATATATATAACAATTGAGGGTTAAGATATAATTATTTATAATTTTTATTTAATAATTAATAATTATAATTTGTAAAAATCTAAATATAAAGTTTAATTGAAAGCCGAATC
The DNA here is from genome assembly GCA_019454045.1 of Zanthoxylum bungeanum. NCBI lineage: Eukaryota > Viridiplantae > Streptophyta > Magnoliopsida > Sapindales > Rutaceae > Zanthoxylum > Zanthoxylum bungeanum. Next base: position 211,871 of record SKCR01024812.1, read on the forward strand.
CGTAAGTGACAGATACATAAGAGAGCCAGAAATGGGAAGAAATTAATTAAAAACATACTGAGATCATTTGGGCATTTTCTTCTGGCATGCAGTTTGATCAGTCAGCTCAGCTGGAAGAAGAGAGACATGAGCTTCAATTAAAGTGCTTGAATCTTGATGAATTCATTGGGGTTCGTTCCACTACATATAAAATTTAATCAAGAATATTTTTGCCTTTTGCCCCATTGAAACATGATCATCATTATGTGTAAATGGATATTAAAATTGTGAGTCTTGATTAATTTAACAAATCTTGGGTGGATGTCATTAGATGGAGAAACCCTGGCACTGGCAAGGAGCATTTTTGAGAAAGAATACGTGTAGTTTATGCAGTGGTTAAGACTTTGCCTTAGTGGGAGTTGAGGTAGATTTGTTTAATTAATTAGTTGATTAATTGTATAAAGAAACTTTGTAAACATGTGATTGGTAATTTGAAGTAAAGCTATCTCTCTAGGTCTAGCTAGCTTTATAATCAAAGCAGCTAGAGTGAAAGGCAAGTGGCCCAGATCACAACCCATGATATAATTAAGTTTTTGATTTCTAACCTAAATGACATGAATTTAACAAGTTTATACAAAAGATGAAAGCATATTTAATCTTGGATTATATCATGTCAATGAATGATCATTATCAGTCAAATCTCTCTCTATCTAACTTGCTTGTAACAACAAACAATAATAGTTAGTACACTAAATCAACGACTCATGAGAAACTTGATAGTTTATCCCACCCAAAACTCCAAAAATACTGTCAAATTAAGAAAAAGAAACCCATAAGATAAGAGTCATGATCCCATCAAAACACTGTTTTTATACTCAAATCACATTCTTGACTAACCAATAGGCCCCACACACACACATATACAACATACACATAACATATATATGTACAATAAATTAAGCCAGCGGAGACAAATACAATCCTTTGGATCCTAAAATTATCATTCTTCTTGGGATATCCGCAACCATCACTCACTCATAAATCATTCTCTTTATTAAAATTATCTCTCTCATTTATTATTAAATTTTAAAAAAAAAAATTAAAAAAATCCACAGTGATCACATTTTACAATCCCTTTTTATCTTGTATATATACCCCCCACTCATCCAACACTTCCCTTTGCAACATCCCCATTTCATCTCTCTCTCTTCCTCTTTCTCTTTCATTCTTTCTCAGTAACATGGCAGAGCCAACTTCAACACGCTTAAAACTTTTTGGCTTCGACGTCTCTGAAGACAACGACGACGTTTCATCTGACCCCACAGCTCACAAGACTGATCCATCGGACGGGTTTCCATCTTCCGCCTCCACTACTGACCGCAAGTACGAGTGTCAGTACTGCTGTCGAGAATTCGCAAACTCGCAAGCGCTCGGAGGCCACCAAAACGCTCACAAGAAAGAAAGGCAGCAGCTAAAGCGGGCCCAGTTACAGGCCACGAGGAACGCTGCCATTTCTTTCGCCAGAAATCCTATCATCTCTGCTTTCGCTCCGCCGCCGCACCTCCTGGCTCCCTGCGGCTCCGTGGTGGTCCCCAATGGCCCTGTACCTACTTCTCAGTCGTGGGTTTACTTGCCACGCGCGGCTGCTCCTCCATTTCACGTGTCGCATGGGTGTGTGATCGCTGGTCCGCATGAGAGAAATGGAGGGGGGCCGGGCCCGGGCGCGGGTGCGGGCGGGATGCTTTATGGTGGCAGGGTAGGGGATTTGAATATGGGGGCCCAAGTACAGAGTAGGGCCCAGGGGAGAGTGGTAGATGGGCCCTCTTTGAGTAGGTTTTCTAAAGCAGATGGTGGGCCCAATTTTGATGATGCATTGGGATTGGACTTGCATCTGAGTCTTGCTCCTGCTGGATCTTGAGTTGGGCTTTAGGTTTGGGTAAATGGGTTTGGATCTAATCTTGTACATTTTTCAAATATTATTTATTAAATCTTTTCCAATTAAGGTAGAAATTTCACTTCACTGACATTGATTACTCACTGCTAGTCCTGATTAATTAAAATTTTCAGCTATTTTCTTCCTTAACAGATTTGTTTATAATATTATTCTACTGAATGTGGAGTGAAATGGAGTAAAAATGTCATGCATAAGACTAGCAAGTTGATTTAATTTAGCCATTTAGGTAGATGAACTGAACGAAACCTCTTTCAAGCTTGGTTAAGCTATTTATTAAAAAAATATTATAAATAACATTTTTGAGGTATAAATAATTTTATCCATTTTAAACCAACAATTAATATTACAAACTGTGTATAGTTATCATGTATAGAACTCTAAGAAGTGGGTTATGTCAAGGAATTTAGATAGTATTGACTTTAAAAAAAAAAAAATCACTACAAAATACAATTTAGCATCGAATCCATATCATGTCATGTCTCTCAAATCTCAAACTAAATATAATAATAATAATATAATAATAATAATAATAATAATAATAATAATAATAATAATAATAATAATAATTGGTGGTTACTCGCAAATTATCATGCACTTCAGTTGCTACATATGACAAAGCAGTATGTTAATTAGTTGGTTGTAACTAGGGAGTGATTAAATTTAAGCAGCTCAGATTGAGAACTGTAAACATAATTTCTTATTAACTCTAGAAAATAAATTTATTTTGTTATTTTGATAAATACAATTTTGGCTCTGGAAAGTGAGATATCATAATAATTGCAAGATTTTTATTGTCGTCCTCAAAACAAACAACTAATCCCAAGATAGAGTTTGTTGGTGCTTCTTGTCATATTGACTAGAGCTTGAAATTATTAATGATCATATAAGGAAAAAAACGTGGGGGCCAATCACATGCAGACTATTTTTTTGGCAGTTTTGAAAGTAATAATGTCATTGGATGAGAAGATGTAACCCTAGTTTTTTAGTCAAATTTAGTTGGTTGCTGTCAAAACTAATGATTTAAAAGCTAGAGTAGTGATTCAACAGTTGATATAAAAAATTTAATGGATTATTGGTTCCATCGGTTGAACCGATATAATTGGCTTCGAATTTATAAATAATTTTAATTAATTAAAAATTACACATATATATTACATATTGCATATAAAAAATACAATAATTAATTTTAATAATTTCTAACATTAAAATAAAATGATTTTAGCTAAAAATGATTTGGACTTTGTTCACCCTCTTAATTTTTTGGACGATTAATTTTGAAAATTTTTCAAATAGATATAGAGTGGATTTTTAGTTCAATCAACCTATCCGATTTTTAAAACATGATGAAAGCATTGATTGTGCAGACACGGGAGAATTTATTGAGAAAATAATAGGAGCAAACAAATGGGTTGTCAGAAAAAAAGTGATTCTTGCAATTAGCTACAAGCTAGAGAATTGTGGTTTCAAAAGAAGCTTACGTGTGAGCACTTAAACAAGATAAGGCATATGGCCAGAGAAAAGCATGCATGCACCCAACTATGCATATCATTTTAGGGTTTTGCCACAAATTTAAAACACCCAAAAAAGTGGCCAAAAGGACAGCCCAAATTGCACCCTTTTTCAGTGCAAAAGTGAAGTTCATGTATATAGAATCTAATAAAAGTCTTTATCATATCATATAAATTATAAGGTCGGTGTTGATGGAGTTGGTATGTTAATTCGATTTGTACATTTTATTATTTATTAATAAAATAACTACATTTTTCATTTCATATCTTATTAATGTGTTTCGATGTAAACAACTTTAAAATATAAGTTCCTTTTAACTTAGCCGATCACATTGTCATTATGCGTATTAAATTGATGTATAAATATGCTAAGAATGACATCGACCTTAGAATAGTTTTGACACTAGGTGTAAACTATTCTTAAAGTATATATATTCCTAGTCGTCGGATTTGGAATACGGTCGAATTCCTATAACCTAGAAGACTAGCACACGTCGTATATTGGAATTGGAGTTCCAATGGTTTAACGCGATGTACCATGAGTTTTGGAAACTCGTATATACATGTGGGTATTCGTTGAAGCGAATACTGAATGACTCAAAGATTATTCCTAATAGTTGGAAGTACACACCACCGTCAATAGGAATCTCATCGAGTCGAGTAGCATATGTAATCCTTTGACTATAGGATAACATTGATTTTGTGTGAGATCCTCCACACTTAGATGTCATGTATGTCAGAAACCTTTCATGGTCTGACCTCTAGATGTTCCTTGGGTGTGGACCGAAGCACTCAGTATTCAAGTACGAAGCAAGATAGGATCTGTCGGCCCGTATGTGTACCATAAGGGATTTAGGTATCCATGTGAGTAAAGTCACGATTCTTAAATCTTTGCCAATGTCGATCAGTTAGGGTGGATCGCATCAGTTATAAATAATCGTGGACATGTCGACATGAGATGTTGGGTGTGGACCGAAGCACTCAGTATTCAAGTACGAAGCAAGATAGGATCTGTCGGCCCGTATGTGTACCATAAGGGATTTAGGTATCCATGTGAGTAAAGTCACGATTCTTAAATCTTTGCCAATGTCGATCAGTTAGGGTGGATCGCATCAGTTATAATAATCGTGGACATGTCGACATGAGATGTTGGGTGTGGACCGAAGCATTCAGTATTCAAGTACGAAGCAAGATAGGATCTGTCGGCCCGTATGTTTACCATAAGGGATTTAGGTATCCATGTGAGTAAAGTCACGATTCTTAAATCTTTGCCAATGTCGATCACTTAGGGTGGATCGCATCAGTTATAAATAATCGTGGACATGTCGACATGAGATGTGCGTCTCAGAAACTTGACGGTATATTCTATGTTTCCTAAGCACAACTCGGATAGCCTACGGCGGAGGGATTGTTAAACATATATGATGAGCTTGACTTGTATAGAATAGTTAAAGTATATATATTCCTAAGCACAACTCGTATAGACATGTGGATTGATATTCTATGTTTCCTAAGCACAACTCGCTTCTAGGTTTTGACACTAGGTGTAAACTATTCTTAAAGTATATATATTCCTAGTCGTCGGTTTTGGAATACGGTCGAATTCCTATAACCTAGAAGACTAGCACACGTCGTATATTGGAATTGGAGTTCCAATGGTTTAACGCGATGTACCATGAGTTTTGGAAACTCGTATAGACATGTGGGTATTCGTTGAAGCGAATACTGAATGACTCAAAGATTATTCCTAATAGTTGGAAGTACACACCACCGTCAATAGGAATCTCATCGAGTCGAGTAGCATATGTAATCCTTTGACTATATGATAACATTGATTTTGTGTGAGATCCTCCACACTTAGATGCCATGTATTTCAGAAACCTTTCATGGTCTGACCTCTAGATGATCGTTGGGTGTGGACCGAAGCACTCAGTATTCAAGTACGAAGCAAGATAGGATCCGTCGGCCCGTATGTGTACCATAAGGGATTTAGGTATCCATGTGAGTAAAGTCACGATTCTTAAATTTTTGCCAATGTCGATCACCTAGGGTGGATCGCATCAGTTATAAATAATCGTGGACATGTCGACATGAGATGTGTGTCTCAGAAACTTGACGGTATATTCTATGTTTCCTAAGCACAACTCGGATAGCCTACGGCGGATGGATTGTTAAACATATGTGATGAGCTCGACTTGTATAGTTCATAAAAGTCGTTCGTGTTCTTCGTGAATTCTGAGGTGGCCGGATTGTGTACATATTAGATAGGCTTATATGACGAACGTGTCTGAATTTAGAGAGTCCCAATATGAAATGTACTCATTGAGCACTTGGGTAGCCGATTATTTTTTATAAAAGATAATATTTGATAATATAATTATCAACTAAGATAATCAAGTGTTATTGGATAACATTGATTATTTACTTTGACCTAATTGGATTAATTGGATTAATTCAATAATTACACAAGGGCTTAATTGTACAATCATAATTATCTCTACCATTTGAGGATATTATGGTAGTTGTAAGTATGTAATAATAGGTGGTTTTGGCTTGATTTAATTGAATTAAATCAAGGTGGCAAACATTTAACTAATCTATTTCCTAATCTTTGGCTTGATTTAATTGGATTAAATCAAAGTGGGAGATAATGGAGATTAGTCACACCTAATTATACATATTTGAACAAATTAGATTAAGCCCACTTAAAAGTTGATTACAACTTTTATTAATTAAAAATTGCCTAAGTTTTGCTATAAATAACAAGCCTTATGAAGGTTTTAATTACAAGTTCAAATATAAGCATAAGCAAATTCTTGAGAGATTAGCCTAAGTTAGAGAAGTGTTTAAAGAAGCTTGTAGGGTCTCTAAAACATTTCATTAAGGATAAATCAAGATTGGATCTTGAAGTGAAGCTTGGAAGCAATGGAAATAAGATTGAATCTTGGAGTCAAGCTTGCACACCTTAGAGGTTCTCCAACAATTTCAACAAGGAGAAGTATATTATATATTACATCAAGCTTAGTAGGTAATGTTTGATCTTCTCCTAAGCTATGTTTATTTGTGTATTAGATGCATGATCACATATCTTAATGTTTAATAAAGCTAATCAAATGTGTTAGGATACTTTAGAAGTATAAACACAACATGCTTGTAATTAGGTCAAAGATGTTCATATTGGACATGGAACCATTAATTAGAGTTTGAAACTCTAGATTAAAACTTAGAGCTATGACTACCATTCTAGATTCACTTGACCACCTTTAGATGGACTAGAATTGTTCACGAGACATTTCTTATTGGGATTCTAATTTGGTTTGTGTAATGGATTCAAAATTTATGCAAATGCGTATTTAGAATAAATTTATGTTTTTGGAAAAATATTTGATATTTTGAAAAACTTGATTTTTATTCTATAACATGTGTTAATGTTGGTTTTGAAATTAAAAATTAATTTTGAGTGTTTTTGAAGTATTTAGGAAAGACCGGAAGTAATTATGGTAAAGTACCATATTTGCTTCAACTCTCTGGAAACTAGAGAGCTGAAACTTTGATGAAAGCAATTTGAGAAACAAATTAAAAAAAAAAAATGAGAAGCACACCAGTGCGCTCGCACACTGTAGTGCGTGTGTTTCACGCGTGCTGCGCCTTTCGCGCACGTCGATTTTGTTTTCGCTCGTTCTGGAGCTTCTGGACTCCGATTCAGTCCCGGTGTTTTCCTATACACTCGTAAATAGCATATAATATTTCATTAAATAATTTAAAATTATACCCATACTTGATATCCATGGGTTAGACTCATTTCCGCTGCCCGGACACCGATTCGACCCTAAGGGTTTCACAATTGCCCCAACAGGTGTGCCATTTCTTGTACTTCGAAAATTATGTAACAGGAGAATTAATATATTTGTTATTATTATTGTTGTTGTTGTTGTTGACGACCGTTTTTTATTCCAATGGTAATATAGAGAATTTAATCCTCGAACAAACCTCTATTAACTGTGAATTTATTTGGTTAGTAGTTCGGGAGAGTGACTCCAACTTACATTCACATGAAAAAGGGGTAGGATAATTACTAGCCTCGGGGTGAATACAGATCCGAACGCCTAACAAAAAAATTACTCAATAGACAGCCAACAACCCCTCAGGTACACAAAGCGATCGGGTACACGACTCACTTCCTCTCTCTATCACTAGTTTGCTTTACTATCTTTGCTATCAAATTATAAGTGTTGTGAAATGTGAAAAATACTAACCCCTTCTAATATGACTTCTACTTCTTTATATAGGTTCTCAAGGTACTATTACTACTATTACTATTACTATTACTATTATTATTATTATTAGTTGTTGTTGTTGTTGTTGTTGTTGTAGTAGTATTGGATGCTTTAGTTTCCTTTTTTATGCTCAAAACAAATATGGGTGTTAATTGGTCTCATTAAGTGAGGGAGAAAGAATATGATTAGTGTAAGGTGTGCAAAGCATAATCATAGTGTGTCTTCTTCTTTAAAAAGCCTTTTTTGACAAATGAGTACATTAACAAGCTAGATATTCAAATTACAATACAACTCATGAGTGGTTGGTGAGGCAGAAACTAGGTTATTAAGAAAAATCAATACTCATTCCCACAACTTTGCCTAAAATCATATAGGGGATTGGGCCCCAATCATTTGCCTCTCATTGATCACTGCCATTGAAATTGATGTTGACATCCACTTCCTTTAGACCTTAGTGTGGAGTGGGAATGAATGAATGATCCTTCTGCGAAGTTAAAGCCAAAGTAAGGGTTTTAAGTATCCTTTTTCTTTCTTGTTGATTCCTTAGTCACCATGACCCAATCAAATTTTGAGACATTAGTTATCATTCATTAGTCACACATTGATATCCAATTAATTTATTATGGGACCATGTGTATATGGACTTTTCTTCTCAATGTGGTAGTGATTTTTTTTTTTTTTCCAAAGTAGTGCTGTGTATCATTTCTGTTTAATGGCTAGTGCTTTATGGAAGTAGATTAAAAGCTAAGCAATCACATTTCATTGGAGCATTGTCTTCCAATCACATTTCATAAAGTGTGCACTTTGGTGGATACATCATAACCAATTGACACTCTCATTTTTGCATTAACAAGCTTTAATTGCCACTATTTCCAACTTGGAGACAGAAAATATAATGGGATGATATTATAATAACAATTCAAAATTCGCCTCTTTTACATTCTTTTCTTTAATTTCTCACAAATCTATAATTTCATTGGGGGTTCCCAAAAGTTAGTCAGCCTAGCTATATGTATGTGTATATATATATACACAAATATGATTCTCTTAACTAGCGATACTAGTACAAGCAATTATGTTATTATTTTAAGCACATGTAAATTTTTATTGGAATCTTAGTGTGTGGTCTTGCATGAGATATGCTAAGTTAAACAAGAACAAACATTTCAAAGACCAGAAATTATGAACTGATATTAGCAAAAGCATGTGAATGCGCATTGAAAATGTTTTGCCATTGTGAATGATATAATGAATGTGATATTGGAATAACAATTTTCTTGGTTTCTGTCAACCTCTTGCCTCAGCAAAACCAGCATAAAATTTCAATCAAAGGAAAAAGAGATAGAAGCTAGACACATGACTTATAGCCATGGGCCAACCATATATAGAGATTAGATACATCGTGCATTAAAAGATGCCTCCTCTTCTACGAGGAACAAACAATGGGACCCAAGAGCTTAGCTCTTTCCAAGCTCATAACATGTCCTTAATTTATAACATTAAAGCAATAATAATTAACTTCTACTCTATGAGTGTTTAAATTCAATATATGTGACTTTCACCCATTATTTAATTTCCCATATGCTCTAGTTTTTCTATAGGTTGATGTTTAATTTGCTTCCAATCTTGTGTCCGATCAAGCTTGTTGAATCAAAATTCAACTTAAAAAGTCTCGACAATCTCTTATGACATGAAATGTTAAATTTATAAAATTTGTGATACAAATGAATAAAATTAATGGGCTGAATATAACATTCTGCCATAAATGATTCTATATAGAGTAATGCTAGTTTATCTGAAAATTATATTTGACTTCGTATCTAAAAAGATAAATCGAAAATGACTTCATTTTTTATTTGTCTTTTCAGACACGAGGTCGGAAATAATTTCCAGATATAATATCTGTTCTATATAATATAAAACATCATATAGTTATTATACACTATTAGAAAAAATGTGTTTTTATGACACTTTTTTATGATGGAAAAAAGTGTCGTGAAATATGTCATAAATTTATGGTAATTTCTTGTCATAAAATTATTTTTATGATATATTTATGATATAAATAAATATGTCATTTATAATATGACTGATATATGTCATGTTTTACTTTTTTCATTTTTCTTATAATTTATTGTAAACTAATATAACAAAAAACTGTCAAAAATGAAAATGATGTTTTATATTATGATATAAATATATCATAAAATTTATGACGTCTTTTTATAAATCTATTTATGACACTTATTTGTCATGAATAAAACGACGTCGTTTTATTCATGACAAAAAATATTATTTTGTTCATGACAGAAATATGTCATAATAGTATTAATAAAAAAAAAAATAGCAACATTCTAATGGATTCGAACCCACAACTTATTTACTTGAAATATTTATCTTCAAATATAAAACCACTAGGCTACACTTGAATTACAGAATTATGAAAATAACCTTATTTATCAAACCAAAATTTCGAAAAAAACCCCTAACAATGCTCTTGTGAAGCCAAAATTAAAACCATTCCCTCCAACATCAAATTAAAAAGCTAACCGTTGTATTAATTTTAATTGGATCAAATGGCTAATATTTAACTGAAGATCAAATAAGTGGAAAAAGATTATCAAACAGGCTATGGTATTTTCCATTTACTAAAATTATACCAAGTCCAAAGCCCTTCCTTCCTTCCATTCAAAGGAAACCCTAAAATTAAGCAGAAAGCACTAGAGAATATAGAAAAAAATATGCTCATGTATGATTCATATGATAAGTTAATTTGTTTTGTAGAATTTGCAAGAATCATATTCATTTGCTTGGTAAATTCTTTCCTCATAAAGACTATATGTTTATTGTTTACATAAATGCACAATAAGAAAATGTGAAAGTTTTTCCATGCCGGACTGCAATTTGTTGCGAGTTGATGAGCTTTTGCACGTGTTTTGAACACTCAACTTCTCAATGATCGGAAGAGTTTCCCTTGGATAGAGAGACTACTATAATTTTCAAAATATCTTTTTATCGTTTTTCAGCAAAGTAGAAAATAACAGTAGGAACCTTTATGCTTCGGCTACATGCTAACACTAAACAAGGCGAGTTAACAAACTTATCGACAAATAGGAATGGATACTAGGTTGTGCTTTTTACATGATGGATATTTGAAGGTTCTTGACCTTTATTTGATAATCTCTGTTTCTCACTTATAGGTTCTGGAGGCAAAGGCAGCAGCAGAAAATGCTCAGCAATAAACCATGAATCTTGATTTTATTCTCATCTTATTAATAATCTAGATATGATAAATTGGTGTTTGTAAATCATGTTTTAGAACCACTTGCTGCAAGATTCTATTATTTATTTATTTATACGTGTTGATGGGGATTTCTACAGCTAAGTCTTGTGTACAGATCGGTAAGGGCAAAGAGGGGAATTCGCCTCATCCGGAGGGCCAAGAGTCAGAGGATGTATCTTCAGCCCGGTTTCATGAGTATGATAGACCAGTGGATGCAACTTGGCACAGATTTCAGAGGTCTACTACTTCGATCCGAGGCCGACCACATTCTACCTAGAGCTCGGTTTTGTTCAGCCTCACTCCTTGGAACCAGCGGATGAGCTTGGACATTTTGAGTCAGGACGGAAGTGGTTTTGAGAAGTTTGACAGATCACTTGGCCGAACCTTTTGAAGACCGACACAAGATCAGAGTTTTTGGATTTTCCCTCCAAAAAATGTTATCATTTCAAAGCACTTTACAAGATGGATCCAGAATGGTGGCAGTGGAGAAAGCAAAGTGATGTGACAGGCCGTCAAGCGGTAGGCTTACTTTCAGCGAAGGCAATCTTGGGGCAGAGGGCTCGTCAATCAGTCGGTGACCGAGCAGGAAACGTCACAAAGTTAGAGGAACAATGTGTATTTCCCGAGTATATAAAGGGAGGGTAGATTCATTTGTATAGGTTGGGTCTCTTAGACATAAAACTTGTAACAAAGCGAAAGAACACCACTTGTAACATTCTTTCAACTGCTCAGCCACATTCAGACATTGCTCAAAACAGGTCGGTCGAGTCGGTTTTGGCAATAAAAACAACCCTCATCGTTTTGTGCCTGTGGATGTAGGCTAGATTCACTCCGCTGAACCACGTTAAAACTATCTTGTCAATCTGTGTGTTTTTTGCCTTTGGTCTCCTCATAACCAAATAAATTCAAGGTTGATGAAAGGTTGTCTCAGGGGAGTTATCCCGAAACTGCCACTGGGACAAAAATCAGCCGTCAACAATATGCATTATGTTTCTTGATGGGTGCGTTCACGAGTTCTTTTGAATATTTAATTGTTTGGGTTATTTATGGTTTAATAGGGTAGCGTAGCGGAATGCGAAAAAATAAATTTTTTTGATTTTGTTGATTTATCTTGGATAATTAAATAAACTAATTTTTTCTAATCATCCAAATCTGAAAAATCAAATTTTGAACAAAAAATCCTCAATTGCTGTGAATGACACAAATTGCTAAACTTTTGCATTTTAGTTATAATTTGTCAAATACAAGCTTAGGTGATTTCCAATCACTATCAAAATGATTTGTACATCATATATACATCATATTAGATCCTATATATGAAAACCCTCAGTTTTGGTTTTAGGCATAAACCATAATTTTGCTAATTAATCAAAATTACTTTATATTCACACTTTAATCCAATCTCTACAACATTAATCAATCTTCACCATTTTGAAACAACTCAAGAATATTTTTAAGTCATTATTGAGTGGCCTAACAACTCTAAAATAACAACAAATCATCTAATGATCATTATAAGCCTTATTTACACTAAATAAGTTTACTAAAAAAATTACTACACATTAATTCATCAATTAATCAAGCTTCCAAATATTTCAACATAAATTCAAGAGAGTGAAAAACAAAACTCACATCATATGTTAAGACATATAATAATAGAAACTATTTTCAATGTAAAGAAAATAAGAAAATACGTTTAATTTCAAGCTTTCTTTGATTTTTTCCTTTAACATTTTAATTTTCCTCTCAACTCTCTTTTTTGTGTTCTTGGAAACCTTTCTTAATTTAACAAAAATGGAACAAATTTTTTTTTTATATGTTTTACTTTTTGGCCGAAAAATTGAAGAGAAAAGGAAATTGATATTTTGATTTTTTAATCTAATTAAAACAAAGAAAAATTCAATTTGATAATCTTTTCCAAAATTAATGCCAAGTGTAACCAATTACATTTTGCCACTTCCAAACTTAATCATCATATTAGATATTTTTATTTTAATTACTTTAATTATTGAATAATTAAATAATCAAATAATTAATAAATATAAATATATAGATATATGTATTATACTTACATTAAATAATCAAAATATATATATTTATTATATATGTCAAAAATCTTATTTGACAATTAATTAAAGTAAATTTAATAAAATCATGTATTAAATACAAATACACATTAATTAAAAAATGACTAAAATGTCCATTTGCATGTCGTTTAACCGTTAAACGATTTATGAATAATTATAATATTACTCATAATTGTTACCCTAGTGCTTTACAAATATATTTCATTATGTGAGACCCTCTAAGTTCAGGTATATCCGTCACGAAATCTAATTTCGTGTCCATAATTTACACACCCATAAATTATGATGACCATAAATAAACTTGTTGAACTATACATGTCGAGGTCATTGTATATGTATAATCCCTCTGTCACAAGTATCCGGATTAAACTAGAGATAAATATAAATGTCAAATTTATTTAGGTATAATCTCGTCGACGTATTAATTAGAGATATCTTAATAATATTTAGGACTCACTTCTACATTGTACCACGAGCCCATGGATTTAACAGATCGCTAATCCCAAATGAATATATATGCTCTGTACACAGAACTGACGAATCCTTTCTTAATACACACATGATATCTTGAGAATCAGTCTACACCCAACGAACAAGCAGAAGTCTGACCTTAATAGGTCGGGGACGTGACTGCCATCAAAGTGTGAAGGATATCTCATATATCCACAGTGGTATCTCAAGTCAAAAAATTACTATGCTACTCAACCCTACATATAATAAGAATCTTCAATGAGTCGTTCAATATTTATCCAATATAAATACATACATGTCTATACGAGTCTTCGAGACTCATGATTCATTGAGTATTTACCATTGAAATCTTAGATTTCAATATACGACATGTACCGGTCTCTGCGGGTTTACATACTGACCAAGTAATGTAAACATTGACTATGAACAATTTAAAAATGATACTGTAATGATACAACTCAATGACAATTACGACGCTTTTGTAACTGTATCATAACTAATCATTATAAGGTCTATTACACATTTACCATATAATAAATGATATTATATTAATGAAATTATTTATTTTATTCAAAATAAAATATTTACATAAGTATTTACAGGGAAATACAATATAAAATTGGCGCATCGAGCACCGACACTAACAATAATAATTCTCACTGAATCATTTTTTTACTTTTCAGTTTAACAGTAAAAGACAAATATGAAGTGCGAATTTAGTGAAGGAATTACATACGAACCATTATGTAGTTGTATCATTTACTTTAATTAATTTATTTTATTTGTTGAATTAACAGTTTCATGTTGTATGAATTAATGAATTATTGGTTTGTTGTTAAACTTTCTTAAATTAGTGGTTTGTTTGTAATAATCATTACTTTAGTATTTATATTAACGAAGTTTGATATATGAAATATACTTTAATATTTATATTAATGTTAAGTTTCCTCAGTTATTTTTTAATTGTGTATTTTTGATAAATTTGATTTATATTGATATTAAATCCTGTAAAATAATTAAATAATATTTTAGCAAAAAAATAATTATCAAATTTTCACTAAATATATAATTCCACTCAAATTTAAAAATTTAAAATTAAATTCCCTCTAATTATGACACTAATATCAGAATTTAATGACATTGATGTCATAGATTTATTTTTTAATGACATATATATGTCATAAAATCAAAGATTTATGATATTTATGCGTCATAAATTTATGACATTTATGTGACTGTTTTAAACCATCATAAATTTATGACACAAAAAACTATCATAAAAAGATGACACATTATGACAGTTTTAAAATCTTCATAAAACAACATTTAAATCGTCATAAAAGAGAGAAATTCTAGTAATGATATTTGTATATAACTAATGAAAAATCATTTAACGGACTTTCTGGATTGTTTATTCATGGTATTTTATTGGTGTCTGTGGTTAGAAAGGAATAAGAGGTCTTTTATCCGTTTCTTTTCATCTTTATCTAAAATTTGTATGAAATCTTATCTCTTACCGCTGATTGGATGTCTTTAAGTTAGGAAGATTTTTCGACTTCGGATGGTACTCTTTGATTCTCCTCAGAATGGGTACATTGTTGGAGTCTTAGTTGGTAATAATCTTGTAAGCTTTAGTAGACCCGGCCACGGTTCCGGTTCGGAACCGGAACCGAACCGGTTGGAACTGAAAGGTTCCGGTTCCAACCGGTTCCGGTTCCAGTTCCGGAACCGAACCGGAATTGGACCGGTTCGGTTGGGGTTCCACCCCAACTCGAACCGGTCCGAACTGGTGGAACCGTACGGTTCCACCGTTCGGACAGTTCCTGTTGGAATCGTAGGGTTCCAACAGGAACCCTAATTCCCCCAACGGCTACTAGCCATTGGGGGATGCAGGGAGCCGTTTGGCTCCCTGCAAAAAAAAATAAAAGAATTAAAAAAAATATATTTTTATTATATAAAATAAAAATTACTAATGTACCCCTAATAACGGTAATAAAACGGTTATATTCAGGGGCATTTTTGGTATCAAAAAAATTCTAAAATTCTATAAATAAGATTCATTTTTCATAATTTCATCACACCAAATTCTCAACTCTCTCATTTTCTATAATTCTCTTATTCTCAATCTTACTTCAATACAATTCTCTTATAATCTTATATTCTTATTCTCAATCTCAATTTATTTAGTTGTTAATTTGTTATCAATCGCATCGCAATTATTCAATTTTCTTATTTTTCTTCCTAATTTCTCAAAAAAAAAAAATGGCAAGCTCATCCGAGAACATAATGTCAAATATGCCAACCCAAGAGAGCGGCCCTAGTGTCAGTGCACAATCATGGAGAAGAGAAGTTAAGGCTCGGTCCTCCGATATTTTCAAAATTCATTTTACTTTGGAACACCTAGAAGATGATTCACAACGAGCAATTTGTAACTATTGTGGGGTTATCTATAAATTTTCTGGTGGATACGGCAATATGATCAAGCACATGGAGAAACATCATCCGGTTGAATTTGACATTGATACGACGCAGACTCAAATGGCCAGGTACGCATCATCTAGTAGAGGTACGAGTAGTATAGATTTATTTAAATATTCTGATGTAAAAAATAGAGAAGAATTTTGTGAAATTAACTTGTATGACACATCTTTCTTTAAGCTTTGGTGAAAAACTTCATTTTACTAATTACGTGCATAATGCTTTAAACCCTTGCATGTAGAATGACTCGAAACACAACAAAACGTCATATTTTCAAATTATATAAAGATGGTAAAATTATTTTAAATGAAATATTTAAAGAGATGAAAGGTTGTATTTCTATATGTTCTGATATTTGGAGTGACCATTGGCAAACACACTCATACATGGGTGTGACTTGTCATTGGATTGATGCATCATTTACCATGCAAAAACGACTTATTGCATTTAGAGTTTTTGATGACCATCATACTGCACATAATATTTATAGAATGATGAAGGTAATTTTTGATGAATATGGTTTAGGAGAAAAAAATTTAACAATTGGATTTGATAATGCATCTACAAATACTGCATCCATCAATGATTTAAAAGAAATATGTCAACCAAATTTAGGGGGTCGATTTTTTCATATTCGTTGTACATGTCATGTCCTAAACTTATGTGTGCAAGACGGTCTAAATTATTATCTCTTTTCCTTGATCCAATTAAAATGGCACTTAACTATATTTGGTCATATTCTCAAGTTAGGAGAGAATGGACCAAGTTTTGTAAAATAAATGGTATTAAACCGATTAAATTTTCTAGAGATGTTCCAACACGTTGGAATTCTACTTATTTTCTTTTATGTCAAGCATTTTAATACAAAGATGCATATGTAGTTTTTTTTCTCAACATGTTCAAAATATCACACTTTATCCTAGTCAATGGGATATTTGTGAAATTTTTTTAGATATTTTAAGAGTATTTAATGATGCTACTTTAGTTTTTAGCAGTGTTTATTATCCTACATCACATTTATTTCTTCTTGAGAGTTTGAATATTGTTGGCACTCTCGATGAGCATGTTGACAGTGACGACCCTAATGATCTTGTTTTGCTCGAAGCCATTACTGTTATAATGTAAAATGTTTGCATAATTTTAGAGAAATTCTTTTACTTTATCTTATTGCTGCTGTTTTTTATCCTAGATTTAAATTAGAAGGTTTGAATGGTGGTTTACAAGCTTACTATGGTTATTTAGGAATATTAGATGACATTGATATTACGAGCATAATGACGAAATTAAGAAGTGATTTAATTATTTTATTTAATGATTATATGTAAGATATAACTTAGGAACATTAGGTCAATCTAGTAGTAGCGAACCGGTAATTCAAACAAGACTTAGCACAGGGGATCATTGGTTATTGCAACGAAATAAAAAATCTAGGGATACGATAACTAATAATCCTGAATTAGATAATTATTTATCTACAAATTTTGAGTTTTTTAATGAAAGTTTATGTAGTAAAAATTTTAAAATCCTTGAATGGTGGAACCAGCATCAAAATATATATCATGTTTTATCTATTATTGCTAAAGAGATCTTGGCAGCACCTATTTCCACTGTTGCGGTTGAGCAAGCCTTCAGCTTGGGAGGTAATATATTGGAAGCTAGGCGATCTTCATTACATCCAAGCACTCTAGAAGCAACAGCTTGTGTGGATGATTAGACTCGAGCTGATCTGAGACAACAAGAAGATGCCCCCGATGATTTTGAAGATTTGTTTGATAATGCTTCTGCAACAAGTGCAAGCGGAACCGGAGCCGAAGGATCAACTGATAATGATGATTGATAATTGTAAAATTATAATTTACAAAGGGGATATGTAATGTCTTAAACTTGTAATGGAACTACGTGAGCTTTGATTCCTCTCACCCTTGGAGGATACGTAGGCAACTTAAATTTTTAAAAATTTAAGCTCAAGCTCTTCAATGTAATAAATTTTATTTATTTATAAATTTAATCTCATTTTTTAATTAATAATTTTTTTTTTATTTAAGCTTTGATTAATTGATTCATCTCATTTTTTTATTTTAATTAATTAAAAAAAAAATAAACGGAACCGAACCGAACCGTTTCGGTTCCGATTCGGTTTTAGGTTCCGGTTCCACACTTGTGGAACCGGAAACCGGCCGGTTCGGTTCAACCGAACCGAACCGAATCGCCGGCCGGGTCTAAGCTTTAACTGTTTTATTTTATTTTTGTTGTCCTGATCTCATTTTCACTATTGGTGAAATATTGAGTATTTTTTTCCTTAATAAAATATCTGGGCTTATCAAAAAAAAAAAAATCATTATTTTAGCTTGTTCGAGTTGCATTAATTGAATTCATTGTATAAACAGCAAAACAATGAAAAACAAAGATTGTACGATGATGATCTTATCTTTTTGGCTCTGATAAGTTCAATCACAAGGAGGCACTTGATAGATCATAGGCCTGTGCAAGGAAGCAAGTTTCTGGGTTCCTTTTATGCAAGACAAGCCGCAGTCACACTTTCTCCTTTTCAAGTATTGTCAAGTCCCCACAATGAGGGCTTTTCTTTTTCTTTTTTGCTTGTTCATACGGACATAGCCATGTCCATGTGCTGCAAAAGCAATTAATAAATTGATAGATTTTCCATATACCTAGGCACTGCAGCAGCCTTAACAAAAGGAGACACAGCAACCTAACTTTAACTAGGCATCATATATTTTTTTATTTTTATAACGGTTCCGAAGAGCTGCTGTACCACATGGTATGAGATCCAACGGCCGTGATTCAAGGAAAAAAATTTTAAAAAAATATTATTGTTATTTAACACGCGAGCCGTTGAATGCTCGGGTACTATCAAATGGTAATACTGGAGGGGTTGGTGTAACCATGATGGTAAAAATATGTACAAACTGATCCAAAAGTGAAATTGGATTTGGATTTGGATTTTTAGTGGATAGGAACCAGTACTCTATAACTGATTGATTGATGTGTTGTGGGGAACAAGTTGATTGAAAGGGTAGATACATTTGCAAGTACATAAAAAGATATGTTAGGTTCTGGTCTATTCTTGTGTTGATACATTGCAGGCATGTGATAATACAGTAACTTATAGACCCAATTATTATAGCCAGTACGATGTAGCTAGAGTAGTATTTGATGGAAATTTATTGTTACAAGCAAATAAAATTAGAACAATTTGTGTGATTTGGATATTAATTTCCAACAAACCTCACGTTGTTTTATATGATCATTACTGATTTCAAGAAACTCAAGAACTTTGATAAATAACTAAACTTTAAAGCCACAAACATCAATCCAAATGGCTTCAGAATAAGAAGCCTGAAATCTAACCAACCCACTATGAGAGGCCAGTTATCACTGTCTGATTTTTCGAATAGCAAAGAGTCTGGACTCTTACATTTCGTAAGTTTGTCTTCCTGATATATATGAGCTTAAATTCGATAATTGGGATGTCTATTTTGTAGGATATTATGCCTTAAAAATAATAATCATTAAATATAATAATAATTATATAGTCCAAGATTATGGAAATTAATCATGAGTTAATTAATTAATTTGGATCATAAGTGGGCTAACACCCAAAATGAGCCAAATTATAATTAATTAATTACCTAATTAACTAATTAATGCTTGATAAGTATTATGAATTTATCCTCATCTCTCTAGGACTTTTGAGTCCTATATAAAAGAGACATTGCTTCATTATTTGGTGTTTTACTCACATACGAAAATTTGAAGAGATAAATCATATATTGCTAAAGAGAGGCTCTTGAATCATTGTCAAGATCCCAACAAGAGTTTTATTTCGTTCATTGAAGGAATCTATGTGTCTAGAGGTACCACTCTTGGAGCACTTGGTGGATTTTTCAGATTAAGGAAAACTTCATTGTATAATATATGATTTATTTTAATGTAAAGTATATGTTTTGTATGTGATTTTATGAGATGTGATTTGTATTAAAAGCATCAAAATCTTGATTCATGTCTTAATTGAATTTAAATAAATCAAGTACATTTTATTTGGTCACTTTTGCATTTGCTATCAGACCCAACATTGCTATCAAAGACTCTGATTTTGTGCTTTAATGAAAATAATGGCCTACATGAGTTATGAGATCCACTTGAGCATGTTTTGGTCCATCACATAAAATAATGGTCAAATATTATTATTTTTGGATGGAATTTTTATAACATATTGTTGTCCTGTAGAGTAACAAATTTAGAAAATTTCAACTCAATCGGATTTCGAGAATGTCAATTTTTCCCTAAAAACGGAGACAACAGTGCACAAAATATCTGCTGGGCGTTTTTATAATTTCTAAAATAACCTGAAATTTGTAGGAGTTTGAATGTATGTTTTTGGGAAATTTCTAGGGTAAAATAGTACTTTCTTAAGAGTCTTATTTGATTTAAAATATGATTATTTAATGTGTTAAATATTAATTAGAATTTTATTTTATCATAAATTATTTATTGATAGAATTTTATTTTGTATGAATAGTGGGAGGGCACGAATAGATTTAAAATCCATAACCTTGTTAGTGTTTTATATTGATATGAACTTGTTATGCTAATGTTTGTTATTGCTTTGCAGATATGGCATATGCAAATCCATTAGCTAGGCTTTTGGATACCAACGAGTTAAAAGAAACTGAGAACTACTTTGTGAGGGAAATGAATATATGTCTGGTCTTGGAGTCAGAATGATTGAGCTATGTGACACTTAATTCATTACCTATTGACATCAATCCTAACTCTACGCCTGAAGAGCATGAGGCGTTTGACAAATGGAATGACAAAGTCTTACATTCTAGGATCGATGATCCCCGATATACTGCGATAGTACATAGAAGTATCAGATGCTTGCATACTTATGCGGACACTTAATAAGTTGTTCGCAGTGAATCATGAGAGTGAAATTTATCGTAGGTTTAAAGAGCTTTTCCATGCCTCGCTCAAGGATGGAGGAGTTGTTAACGTTCATGTTTTGAATATAATCGAGCATATCCGATCTAATTCTCTCTTATATTCTCACTACTTATTGTGGTTTTTTGTTGAACTTTCACATGCATTCGACGAAAATCACATATGAGGAGCTTCATAATATGTTACACACGGTGAAATAAGACTTGCGGAAAGGGAACTTGAGTTTGTATCTCCATGGTGGAGTGAGTGCTTCTTCGAATTCTGGGAAGTCAAAGAAGGTGTAAATGGCAAGAAAAAGATTGCAAAGAAAAACTCTAAGAAACCAAAGAAATCCAAATCTTCAAGACCAAAAGTGGCTTGTGACGTCTACACTGTAAGAAGTCAGGGCATTGGAAATGAGATTGCCCAGAACTGAAAGGATACTCAAGACCTTCAAGTATGTTTTCTATTTTTCCTATTATTGATATCTCTTTGGCCTTAGATGCAAATAGTGGTGGGGTGTTAGACACCGGATGTCACACTCATATTTGCAATTCCTTACAGGAAATAAGGGTGAAAAGAAGACTTGAACATGGAGAGATCCAACTTAGAGTTGACAATGTCGAGACTTTAGATGTCCAGGCTATAGAAATAATTATTTTATCACCCTAATAGATATAAAATAGTTTTATATGACTGTTATTTTCTTCCCTCTCTTATTAGACAGATCATCACATTACATGTTTTAGATAAAGAAGGATATAATGTAAATATTAAATATTATACTTTATGTTTATATAATAAGAACTCCGTTCTTTATCAATATTTCTGTCCGGTCAAGATTATTATGTCCAAGTCTAAGATGTCATAGATATCTATCATCGTGAGAAATCTTTTACCGTTTTGTTTTAGTTTTTTCAACCTTAAACGTTTCAGTGTTGAGCAGTGAATTGTTTGTTAACGCCTTAACACATATAAATTATGTTTGGAGTTTCTTGTGCATATTGTTAATCAATTTCTACTAATAATAACTAATTTATTATCAAAAGAAATAGAAAAACCATTTTCCATAAGTTTTGAAATAGAAATCAAGTTCCTGCGAAAACCAAGAATAAACAACACATTGTTCAAACATAAATAACTATTATTAAAGTTTAAATTGGAAACTCCTACTCCACTTGCTGAAACAGAATCCCTTGTCCCGACTCTCATGGTATAGTCACCTTCAATAAGGTCATTCCATGAATCAAGTAGCTGTAAAAAAGAACAAACATGGTTAGTGGCTCCAAAATCAACAATTCTTGTGGATTTATCATCCACCACTAATTGAGATTCGATAACAAGTAAATCGTATTTACCTGTAGCCGGTTTCTCTTGTAGCTCAGCAAGGTATTTAGGACAATTCCTTTTCCAATGCCCATCCTTGGAGCCTTTCTTGTTCTTCTTTTTCATAGGTATTGTCTTTGTCTTCTCAGTATTTTTCTTATTCTTATTCTTTGCAAATTTAGAAGATTCAGCAACATTTTCCTCTCCACTGGGCTTACGAGGATCCATCAATATGGACTCATAATAGGTGAGCTCATTAAGCAGTTGAGTCAAAGTAAAAGACAACTTGTCCACAACATAGTTACTTTTAAACTGCATGAATCTTTTTGGAAGATTTTCCATAATCATGGTCATCTGGCTATGCTCGTCAATAGAAGCTCCATGAGTTTCAGTCGTAATGAGAAAAGTCATCATCCTTAAGACATACTTTGACTGATGTCTCTTCCTTCATTCTAGCGGTCATCAATAAGACCATGGCCTCATGATGTTGCCGCTCTGAAGGTTGCCCAAACATGTCTTGTAACAACTGCATCATTAAATATACTATAGCTATTGGCTCATGCTTTGCAACAATAACCTCGGACATCCCTACTAGCAAGTAGCAGCGGGTTTTATTCGGCCGCGATCCATTTTTGATAGGCATCACGTACAGCTTTGCCAGCAATTATGGCTGGCTCAGGAGAACATTCCTCCGTCAGTACAAACTTAAGGTCTTTGCATACCAATATGACGTTCATGTTACTTTTTCATTTAACATAATTTTCTCCGGTTAATTTATCGTTTGAGAGAATTGTAATAATTTATGAAACCATGACTGAAATAAAATAAATAAACATACATCCAATTTCCATTCCTCGCATATTAAAATCATCAATCATTTAGGCATGAAATTAAATATGATGCATGAACCATGTTAATGAATTAGAAACCTAAAAGAATTACTATGTCACAGAAATCTATCATTCCACAAATAAGTACCGCCGTAGGGTATGTCAAGTATTTGCATAATAGATTGAGATAATCTCAATTGATTAATATATGTGGAAATAAATTTTATTCCTATATTAACCAACTACCATTAGATTTGATCAAGGACTGTTGATTAACCTTTTAATCATTCCTTTGTGAGTGTAACCCGTTGCTTCAGAACCCTTAGACTTAACTAGTGAAATGCCACCGTAGGGTAGGTGTGGGACACAGGACCTGGGCGACGCCGTTCCTAGGTTCGCGGCACTAGTTTGGGAAATACTGAATAACATGGAGTCGCCACCCGGTGTGAACCGGGACAAAGATTTAAGGCCGCACTCACCCCTCGCAAGGGAAGACCTCAAACCGTTGGGTTCGGAATGGTCCCTTACTCATGTCACTTGTAATGAAAGGATTTATGTAATAATTAATCAAGCTTAAGTAACACTTATTTCCAAGAGTATCATGCTTCTAAATTCTCATGTGTAAAATAAAACTTATGTACGCATTTCGCATATATCTTACATTTAAATTTGCATGCTTAACATATATCAAGATAGCAACTACCATACAACTTTACTTGCATATGACATTCAGGAAAACACAAGCACACATATTAACCATACAAGCACACATGGTAAGCATACAAGCACATATATGGACACTTTTCAAGTGGTACGTGGAATTGTAGCCCAAGTACAGACCGCACTACCGTCCATTCGGAATCGGCTACGGAATTTACGTCTGGGTTTCCATCCGATATACCGCAAGAAATAATACTCAAATGTTATCATGACATAAGCATACGAATTGTGACACATTTGCATAAGAAAGATCAACCAATAGGTAATTATGCATGAATATAATAAGACAGACTCAGTTCAGTGTGTGCACGTTCGTGTAGCGTTCGTAAACGCGTTCGAACGGAAATGAAACAGAATGCTCACGTTCGAGTAGCGTTCGTAAACGCGTTCGAACGGAAATGAAACAGAATGCTCACGTTCGAGTAGCGTTCGTAAACGCGTTCGAACGGAGATGAGACAGAAAGCTCACGTTCGTATGGCGTTTGTTAACGCGTTCGAACGGATACGAGACCTGACACATAATAAGGCAAAAACACATGCGCGTTCGAGTTGCGTTCGTGAACGCGTTCGAACGGAAACGGACCTGATGCATGAAATATGATGCAATAAATAGAAAATAAAGGGGCGCGGCGAAGCACTGCCGTAAAGGTGACCTTTTGGGGCTCTTGATCTCTCAAAGAGAGGACCTTTAGACCAACATGCTAAGCCCATGCGCATCACGTCACACATACAAGACTAGAACCAATCATATCAACCAAGTATGCCCGATTGAACACATCTCACATCCAATCTGAACACACGTTAACCGGCGCGGCAAAGCATTGTGGAAAAGGGGGCTTTTAGCCCCTCCCCATAGGGGGTCTCACATCACACTTACTAAGCTCATGCGCTCGATTGACTTATACATACAAAAATGAAGATAATAATATCAAACTAAGTATGCTCGATGGAACGTATCTTGCGTCCAACCGAACATACATCAACCGGCGCGGCGAAGTAGTGTCACGAAGGTGGCCTTTTCGGCTCTTTGTCTCACAAATGGAGGACCTTTGGACTAACTCACTAAGCCCATGCGCTTGGTTGAATCATACAAAGATAAACAATATATTGAATTCAATAGAAAACTAAATAAACAAAAAGCAACACAACGAAAGAGAGATGGTGCCGTTTACTCAAGCGGTACGTGGAGTTGTGGCCCGAGTACAGATCATATTACCGTCCATTCGGAATCGGCTATGAAATTTATGTCCGGGTTTCCATCCGATATACCGCGAGAGTTGACACATCTCTCATTCCTCCAATACCCACAACATATTACATCTCATAATTCATGCATATTTATCTACTCAAAGACCACAACATGCATTCATAGACGACTCTCATGCGAATAGAATTCAATAAACAATGATTATAAACTAATGAAAAGGTACCCTCAGGTCTAACCTTTTAAGCCGTCTCTCGGACTCACGTTCCACGAAGATCGAAAGGGGGGTAAAGCTCCGCAACTTTTCTGGTCCCTGGTTCAACGTCCTAGCTCACTGCTTCGCTGCTTTGCTTATTGTTCGAACTCCGTTCTGCTCCTATTCGGCTCCTGTTTTGCTGCTCACTGCACGGGCTACCTGTTTCAATGTTTTCAAAGAACTATTCCAAGTTGTGTGGGTTCTTAGTGCAATTAAAAGTGATTATTTTTAAGGTTATCTATGTAGTTTTCTAAGTTACTGTTTTTTAAGGATTTGGGCTACTGTTTTAAGGTAATCTAGGAGGTTGTTTTGGCGTGTTTTAGAATTCGGCTATGTGAGGGTGGTTATTTGTGGTAGATTCGGCTATGGAGGAGATGGTTGAGGTTCTTTGTTTTCTTTTTGTGTGTGTATGAAGTGTTTTCTCTTGGATGTGTGTTTTGGGTGTGTAGAGAGAGTCTAGAGAGATTTCGAGGGAGTTGGGGTGTGATTTGTGTTGTGTGACCGAGAGGATGGCCTTGGTTAGGGGTTGTTTATATAGAGAATGGCTAGGGTTTACAAGGGAAGGGATTTGTGCTTTTAATTAGGATATGATTTAGTGTTTAGCAAGGAAAGTCAAAGATTGAGGGGGGACAATTTGGTTTAGATTAGGAAGTCAATACTTTTAAATTGGTGGATATCTTATTGAATTAGGAAGTCAAATATATGATTGGCTTTAATTGGTTAAGATTGATTTTAATTTGGTATGATTATCTTTTGATTTAGTATGTGATTTGTTTAATTTAGGCATGATTTTAGTTTAAGTTGGTAATTGTTTATTTTAATTGGTAAATGATTTAAATGTTTTATTTAATGTTTAATATTTAATTATTTAATTTGGGATGTGTTTTATGGGCTTTGGGGAGCTAAATGGGCTGGGTGTGAGGCTAGCAGCAAAACCAGAATTACCGACACCGTTCGAACGCTCCCTCGAACGCTACACGAACGCCCGCAATCTGTTTCTCGTTCGAACGAAGTAACGAACGCAGCACCAACGAAGACAGTGAGTTTGCTTATTCTGAATTTCCCCTTCCGATATCCGTTTCCCGCGGCATCCGTGACTCAAAAGGTAGTTGTCTCCAAATAAGACTCCTCATCGGGTTTCACATGCGAAAATGCAATGCCTACAGTCGCCCCCACTTTGATGGGACTTGTGCAGTGTGTGACTTTGAACAATCCTATCAAAGTTATGCAATGCATTTTACTTACCTGGCTCGCCAGCTGCCACTTGACTTACCATGTTTGAGTTGATGGGGGCCTCGACCCTTGGGTTCATTCCCCAGATTTTATTCATTCTTCAGGATTCGTTCCGAACTCTGAGTTTATTCTTATGGATTCCTTCCGTATTCTGAGATTCATCCTCTGGATTCCTTCCAAATTCTGAGATTCATTCTCTGGATTCCTTCCAAATTCTGAGATTCATTCTCTGGATTCCTTCCACATTCTGAGATTCATTCTCTGGATTCCTTCCAAATCTGAGATTCATTCCCGGATTCGTTCCAAACTCTGATGATGTTGGCCTTGACCCTAGGATTCATTCCTGGATTCATTCCATAATTCTGACGACGTGGGCCTCGGCCCTAGGATTCATTCCATAATTCTGACGACGTGGGCCTCGGCCCTAGGATTCATTCCTGGATTCATTCCATAATTCTGACGACGTGGGCCTCGGCCCTAGGATTCATTCCTGGATTCATTCCACAATTCTGACGACGTGGGCCTCGGCCCTAGGATTCATTCCTGGATTCATTCCATAATTCTGACGACGTGGGCCTCGGCCCTAGGATTCATTCCTGGGTTGTACTGACATGAGGCTTTCTTCCCCTTGAGCTTTGTTCTCAAACTATACTGATATGAGGCTTTCTTCCTCTGGGCTTTGTTCCCGAACTGTGCTGATATGAGGCTTTATTCCTCCCGAGCTTTATTCCCGGACTGTACTGACATGAGGCTTTCTTCCCCTTGAGCTTTGTTCTCAAACTATACTGATATGAGGCTTTCTTCCTCTGGGCTTTGTTCCCGAACTGTGCTGATATGAGGCTTTATTCCTCCCGAGCTTTATTCCCGGACTGTACTGACATGAGGCTTTCTTCCCCTTGAGCTTTGTTCTCAAACTATACTGATATGAGGCTTTCTTCCTCTGGGCTTTGTTCCCGAATTGTGTCGATATGAGGCTTTCTTCCTCTTGAGCTGATATGGGCCTCGCCCCCAGACTGATACTGATATGGGCCTCGCCCCCAGACTGATACTGATATGGGCCTCGCCCCCAGACTGATACTGATATGGGTCTCGCCCCCATGCTAATACTGATGCTAATATCGATGCTTCGGACTGGCTTTCATTTGCCGCTTTCTTTCCTCAAAACCTGTGAACACAAAACAAACACAAAACACAAAAAGGAATGCAAAATAGGTTACGTGTATGCGTGCATGCGTGAATGAGTTTCCTATCCCGTTGGGTTAGGTCTTCTGTCAATTCCATTGATGACCATTCTTCTCTTGGGGAAAGTACCATTTCCACCTGTCTTCACTGATTTGTTCTAGGAACCCGTTTCTTTCCAAATCTAACAGTCCCACTGTCTCCATTTCCCAATTCCTGAATGGCTAACTTATCTTTTTCTGCTTGCTTCTTTTGAGGATTCCCTACGTTCTGAGTAACTTAATACCAAGATTGAATGCTTTTGTCATATGCACTCATGTTGCAAGTTGAGAAATGGAGATTCAGGCAAGTAAGCGAAATGAACTTCTTTATTATTGTTGAGAAAAAGGTCCGAACAAGTAAACAAAATCAATGTCTTTTAAAAAAAAAGATAAACTTGGAGAAACAGCAGTGCCTCCTTCCTCGGCCTATGGTTCTCCATCATTGTCATCCCTTATCCCAATGAATGAAGCTGAGTGGTTGAGAGCCTGGAGGACAAGGGTTTCGGGTAGGCCAGAGTTGATCATGTAGTTGGGTAGGGGATTTCTGTGTGCATTCGGTTGTTTTTCTTTCTGGGTCAGTATTTTGTGGGTGTCAATGAGGTCTTGGATCTCATGCCTAAGGCGGGGGCAATTGTCAGTTCGTGACCCTTTTGTTTGTTGGTGGAAGTAACAAAATAAGTTTAAGTCAAGGTAGTGGGGTACAGGGCTTGGAAGTGGTTTAGGTTCCAAGGGTTTCAGGAGTCCTTGCATCTTCAACTTTTCAAACACCTTTGATAGAGGCCTGCCAAGGTTGGAAAATCGCCTATTCTGATGGCGGCAACCTCGGCAGTAGTGGGCCTTGTCTCAGAATGCCCCCCAAAATTCCTCTTATTCTGGCCATAAAACTTCCGGTTTTCGGCCTCCTCTTCTTCAATGTCCATGACAGTTTCCCTTAGCTGTCGGAAATCCGTAATAATTGAAGTCATCCTCCTCAACTTGCCATAGATCGAGGGCTTAGTGCCCTTAATGATCATTTTAATCTGGTCCTTCTCAGAGGGCCGAGTCTGCATCTTCAGAAGCTGGCTTCTCCAGCGGTCTACATACTCTTTGAAGCTCTCCTCCGGCTTCTGCTTAGTGTTCTCCAAATCTCGGAGTGACAAATCAATCTCCAAGTCTGTAACATACTGCTTCAGAAAAGCATCAGCTAGTTCCTTCCAATCTTCCTTAACCTTCTTCTCAAGGCTATGATACCAAACCACAGGTGCCCCCTCGAGTGACATCCCAAACATCTTTTGGACTTGGCGCTGAGACAGGCCAACTGAACTCATAACAGACACATACTGACGGAGATGCACCCTCGGATCTCCATTCCCATTGAACTTAGCCAAATCCGGCATCTTAAACTGCGCTGGCAACTGCTCCTCAAACTTCATTGTCTCATAGTCTAGCAAATCTTCATTCTTACCCCTCATCTTGCGGTAACGGATTCAACCTGATCCCTGAGTTTCTGTATCTCGGCCTGAGACCCAATCACTCTGTCTGTTGCATACTCTGCATTATCATCATCAAAAGCGGGGATATCATCCCCCAACCCATTCGGAGGCTTCTCGCGCCTTACATTCTCTGAATTCTCCCCAGCACGGGGCACAGCCATATTTGTCATGGCAGCAGTCAAGGCTTGCAACTGTTCAGTAATCTTGGCGAAGCCACTTTCCAACTGATCTATCCGGGATACCTCAGTATCTGATTCACTCATGTCTGTTCTCGGTATTTTGGTGAGTCTTCCCTTTTTTCTAACCCAACGGGAATCTATGATGGCTTTTAAGCCGTCTCTCGGACTCACGTTCCACGAAGATCGAAAGGGGGGTAAAGCTCCGCAACTTTTCTGGTCCCTGGTTCAACGTCCTAGCTCACTGCTTCGCTGCTTTGCTTATTGTTCGAACTCCGTTCTGCTCCTATTCGGCTCCTGTTTTGCTGCTCACTGCACGGGCTACCTGTTTCAATGTTTTCAAAGAACTATTCCAAGTTGTGTGGGTTCTTAGTGCAATTAAAAGTGATTATTTTTAAGGTTATCTATGTAGTTTTCTAAGTTACTGTTTTTTAAGGATTTGGGCTACTGTTTTAAGGTAATCTAGGAGGTTGTTTTGGCGTGTTTTAGAATTCGGCTATGTGAGGGTGGTTATTTGTGGTAGATTCGGCTATGGAGGAGATGGTTGAGGTTCTTTGTTTTCTTTTTGTGTGTGTATGAAGTGTTTTCTCTTGGATGTGTTTTGGGTGTGTAGAGAGAGTCTAGAGAGATTTCGAGGGAGTTGGGGTGTGATTTGTGTTGTGTGACCGAGAGGATGGCCTTGGTTAGGGGTTGTTTATATAGAGAATGGCTAGGGTTTACAAGGGAAGGGATTTGTGCTTTTAATTAGGATATGATTTAGTGTTTAGCAAGGAAAGTCAAAGATTGAGGGGGGACAAATTTGGTTTAGATTAGGAAGTCAATACTTTTAAATTGGTGGATATCTTATTGAATTAGGAAGTCAAATATATGATTGGCTTTAATTGGTTAAGATTGATTTTAATTTGGTATGATTATCTTTTGATTTAGTATGTGATTTGTTTAATTTAGGCATGATTTTAGTTTAAGTTGGTAATTGTTTATTTTAATTGGTAAATGATTTAAATGTTTTATTTAATGTTTAATATTTAATTATTTAATTTGGGATGTGTTTTATGGGCTTTGGGGAGCTAAATGGGCTGGGTGTGAGGCTAGCAGCAAAACCAGAATTACCGACACCGTTCGAACGCTCCCTCGAACGCTACACGAACGCCCGCAATCTGTTTCTCGTTCGAACGAAGTAACGAACGCAGCACCAACGAAGACAGTGAGTTTGCTTATTCTGAATTTCCCCTTCCGATATCCGTTTCCCGCGGCATCCGTGACTCAAAAGGTAGTTGTCTCCAAATAAGACTCCTCATCGGGTTTCACATGCGAAAATGCAATGCCTACAGTAGGTCAAATCACCAAATATATCTAGAGTTCATATCCTCTCGGAATCAAACCTGATATTGACCCAAAATAGACACCATCCGTAGGGGGACAAAACTAAAGCCGTCTCGAGGCGCATTTTGAATCTCACATTTTCGGACTAACAATAGAGATCGCGGGATATATTATGATATATCCATCTCCCACCCACTATTTAAGAGTTTAAGATTTCTATTACACTAGAATCTAATTTATTTAGATTATGCGCGACTAAAACATAACCTAATAAATACTATCGGATTATTAGTGATCTAACCAATTTTAAATCTTAAAATTTTATTCTCCGATTAGTCTCAACTAACATTTTACTTAATTAAACTAATTTAATCAAGTTTGCTTTAGTGACCTTATTTATTTTAACACTTAAAATATTAGTTCATTAACAAGTTTAAAAATTAGAATTCAACGAATGGATCAATTTTAATTAAATTATTTAATTGATTTAAGCACGTTATAAATTTCAACGGTACGTGAAATTGTATCTCGAGTGTAGACCACATTACCGTCCATTCGGAATCGGCTATGAAGTTTACGTAGGGGTTTCCATTTGATATACCAAGGGAAAATATAACCCACTTATTAGGCCTATAAGTATTAAACTTTGAATTTTCAATTTTAAACTATTAAACCAATTAATCTATTTTCATGCATGTCATATTCCAATTTAACTCTTAAATTACATAAAATCACATTTTATAACTAGAATATCATGCATCTAAACATGTTATGACATGTGAAAATGCAAGAGTGGACACACTGGGCTATATGACATGTTATTCAAACATTTTAAAAATATTCACATATAATCATATGGACGTCGCGACGCTTTGTAGTGTAAATCTGAGGCGGAATGTCAGCTCTGCTCGGCGTCGCGACTCAGCCTGTTTAGCGTCGCGACGCTGAAGCATCAGATATGCGCATCGCGAAGCAATCTGCTTCGCGTCGCGACATGATGCAGTGTTAATTCCATGCAGTAGCTAAATTCATCTCGGCATCGCGACTCAAGCTGTTGCGCGTCGCGATGCTATCTATTTTCCAAGTCTGGAAGAAAAAACTAAAACATCAAAAATTGTATTGACTGAGCTCTTATTATTCTATACTAATCTAATTAGTACAAATATAATCTAAGGCATCCATTGGTCTTAAAATCTTGTTCCATGTTGTGGTGTTGAGTTCTTTTCGAAATCGGCTCGTTTTGAGTCCTTCGCGGCATTGGATCTCCAAGTTACATAGAATTATAACTTGAACTTATTACACAGGAAATTAACTTACAACACTTGAAAAAATATAGTTTTATGACTTTACCTT
Source organism: Zanthoxylum bungeanum (assembly GCA_019454045.1). Classification (NCBI taxonomy): domain Eukaryota; kingdom Viridiplantae; phylum Streptophyta; class Magnoliopsida; order Sapindales; family Rutaceae; genus Zanthoxylum; species Zanthoxylum bungeanum. Next base: position 243,965 of record SKCR01024812.1, read on the forward strand.
CCTAATATTAAAAAATTAAGAGCTGGGAAAAATTAATTATCAATGCAACACATTCATCACATGAATCTAAAACATTCATCATATGAACATTAAAACAAACATTCATCACATGAACTTTAAAATTGTGCCTACTCATCACAACATGTATATTAACAATTTATATCTCACATAAACCATTAAAAAAAACATTTAATTGAAATAGAAGGATTAATAACACTTTTCAACATCGCTCTTGATGTCAATTGTAGGAAACGCTTTCCTTATGCGCAACGAAATGCCTTAGGCTTCGGGATTGATCTTGAAACATATTATGCTTTTCTCCCTTGTTAAAACGGAATTCCACCAACCATTGGTGATTTGATTTGCTTCTGTTTTGAATGTGTTTCCTTGATATCTGTTGCTTGGATCTACCACCCGATCTTCCAAACTATGTCTCGTTACCAACGAACCGAAGTGTGAGCTTCACTCACAAAGTTTATACTCTAAACTCTTTAGAGAAGATATTTGTCACAAATGTTTCTTTTTATTCTTTCAGACACTTGAGAGAATTAGAAGAAACTTTCTCACTTTTGTTTTTAGGCTTTTGAAAGAATGAATGAAGAAGATGAAGATATAGCTCACTCAATTTTCTCTCTATTCTCAACTATCGAGATGATTTTCCAGGATTTGATTCTTTTGTTTCACACTTAAGAAAAATGTTCTACTCAACTCTTTCAACACTTGAGAAAATGCTAGGATTTTTTTATTCCATTTCCAAAAGCCAACCACCCTTATCACTATTCCACTAATACCATTCAATTGTAATGGTAAACACAATGAAGTGGAGTGCCAACCAAAGGCATGTGAAGTGCACCAAGATTAGGTAATTAGGTCATACCTAATTTAGACAAAAATGTTGGAGAGTATGGCAAGCCATACTGGTTTGTCTCCAAGATAATACAAATACCATTATCATAATAATGATATAACTATCTCAATGATGTAATAATTGTCTCATAATTATTATTACTTGATTATCTCATAATCATAATTTGATTATCTCGTAATCAAAGAATTCTAAAAAATATTACATTAAATTAATTTAATATAGTTTTCAATTTATGACAATTTATATTATTAATCTCATTAATAATATATAAATATATGTGAGTATATAATTAGACAATCAAATTATATTTGATTTGCTACAGTAAATCGAGTTAACACGTGGGCCAAATGGACCTACAGTTTTGAGCTCCAATAATTGTGAAATATTATTTAAACTCTTTAATTAAATATTCTGAATTATTAACTTCGCGTTATTCCACTAAAAACCTGAAGTTTCACTCTCGTTGTCATAGATGAAAAAACAAACTGAACTACTTCGGTGTCCATCGATATAGTCATTACATACAGATTGACCCCCTTCACAAGTATCTCATAATTAGAGCCGGATCATAAAGTCCGTTATACCCCTCTAATTATTTTATACATTAAATACCATTGATTCTCTAATGAACAATTTATTCATAACTATTATGAATATGAATATTTTTATTCGCAATAGAAAGACTTGAGCACTCTAATCGTTCAAGTACCGAATCAACCCTTAAGAAAGATATTCTTATACTTTTTTGCAAGAAGGAGCGAATTCCATATCTATGTAAAATGTTCACAGTTACACGCCAAACCATGTCCCCAAAATACGTAGCTATTGGCTGAGACTGCTTCACCAATCTCACCTTAATAAATCAATGGATATAGCCTGTCATGCAGGAGTTCGTAGTACACTCAGGATTAAAATCAATCTATATATGACCATCTAATAGATTGAAATGAATTTCTTTATTTAACAAATATTATAAGATACTCATTTCTATATGTGTCCAGTCCTAAATGATCACATCATACAATATGCCTCCATTCTCATGTCACCACATGAATGATCCCGGATCAAGGTCGTCATATAAGTATAGAATAAACCGCAGCTATAAATAAACCACAAACAAAATACATGTTTTGTTTGCTCTCTATGAACTATTTTAGATTACTAACTTCATACTTAAATCCTATTGTGCATGACACTCATACACTAAGTCTGAAAGCACATGAGTAATCAAGGGTAAACAAGACAATTTATAATATGCGATTTAAATCAAATATTTTTGATAAATGATTAATGCATATATTATTTCAATAAACAATTATATTTACAATACATGAAGCTCTAGGGTATATATCCCAACAATAATATCATATAGTGTTATGATATATTTTACGTTCACTCATTAAGTTGACAGTTTGACTTACTCTTTCAATTTCAGTTTTGTGTGCAGTCCTTCTTGCGTGAGAAAGATGATATTTTGAGGGCGATGAATGAGCAGCTACAATCATTATGGTAAAATTTTAGCTTCGCAGTGTCAGGGCCCGCTAGTTGAGCATGATATATTGTTATGTCATGTCATGTGATTGTATCATAATAAGGCATGTAATTCGTGTTATAATCAACATGTGGTATTGTAGGCACTGCATTTTTACACATAAGTCCCTATGATGAGTCTCATTTTGGAGACACTGCCTTTTAAGTCACGGGAAACGGAACATCGGAAGGGGAAATTCAGAATAAACAAGCTCACTGTCTTCGTTAGTGCTGCATTCGCTACTTCGTTCGAACGGGAAACAGATTGCGGGTGTTCGTGTCGCGTTCGAGGAAGCGTTCGAACGGTGTCGGTAATTCTGGTTTTGCTGCTAGCCTCACACCCAGCCCATTTAGCTCCCCAAAGCCCATAAAACACATCCCAAATTAAATAAATAAATATTAATTTAAACATTAAACATTAAATAAAACATTTAAGCCATTTACCAATTAAATAAGATATTTACCAAAACTAAAAAGAAGATATGCCTAATTAAAATCAATCTTAACCAATTAAAGCCAATCATATATTTGACTTCCTAATCTAATAAGATATTTACCAATATAAAATATTTGTATTCCTAAACCAACACAAATTAAATATTGCAACTTCCTAAATTAAAATATTTTGTCCCCCCTCAATCCTTTGATTTCCTTGTTTAAAACTAAATCATATCCTAATTAAATGCACAAAATTCCTTCCCTTGTCAACCCTAACCCTTCTCTATATAAACAACCCCTAACCAAAGCCATCGTCTTCTGGACACAACCTAATCACGCCCAAGGCATAGAATTCACACCCAAACTCTCTCGAAATCTCTCTAGACTCTCTCTACACACCCAAGACTAAACAAAAGAAAAACACACTTGACACATACACAAAAAGAGAACAAAAAGAGCCCCCAACCATCTCCTCCATAGCCGAAGACCACCTCCGTAAACCCCCCCACACATCACCGAAACAGCCACCTATACAGCAGCCCTCCGCCACCGAAAATTACCACAAAAAAACCACACCGTATTACACGCCCAAACCGCAACAAATCACCTTAACAGCAGTCCCAAATCCTTAAAAACAGTAACATAAAAAAACTACATAGATAATCTTAAAAATAATCACATATAATTGCACTAAGAACCCACACAAACTTGGAAGTTCTTTGAAAACGTTGAAACAGATGGCCCGTGCAGTGAGCAGCAAAACAGAAGCCGAATAGGAGCAGAACGGAGTTCGAACCGTAAGCAAAACAGCGAAAGCAGTGAGCTAGGACGTTGAACCAGTGGACCAGAAAAGTTGCGGAGCTTTACCCCCTTTCGATTTCCGTGGAACGCGAGTCCGAGAGACGGCTTAAAAGGTTAGACCTGAGGGTATCTTTCACACTTATTCTCATTTTATTTTCTGGTCATTCATTTTGATTATATTTTCTGTATTTGTGGTATCCGTTGTGTGTATGATGTATGTTGTGGGTATTGGATGAATGAGAGATGTGTCAACTCTCGCGGTATATCGGATGGAAACCCGGACATAAATTTCATAGCCGATTCTGAATGGACGGTAATATGATCTGTACTCGGGCCACAACTCCACGTACCGCTTGGGTAAACGGCACCATCTTTCTTTTGTTGTGTTGCTCTTGTTTATTTAGTTTTCTTTACTTGAATTCAATATGTCGTTAGTTATGCATGATTCAACCAAGCGCATGGGCTTAGTGAGTTAGTCCAAAGGTCCTCCATTTGGGAGAAAGAGCCGAAAAGGCCACCTTCGTGACACTACTTCGCCGCGCCGGTTGATGTATGTTCGGTTGGACGCGAGATACGTTCAATCGGGCATACTTAGTTTGATATTATTATCTTTATTTTCGTATGTATAATTCAATCGAGCGCATGGGCTTAGTAAGTGTGATGTGAGATCCCCTATGGGGAGAGGCTAAAAGCCCTTTACCACGATGCTTTGCCGCGCCGGTTGATGTGTGTTCAGATTGGATGTAAGATGTGTTCAATCGGGCATACTTGGTTGATATGATTGGTTCTATTCTTGTATGTGTGATGTGACGCGCATGGGCTTAGTATGTTTGTTGGTCTAAAGGTCCTCTCTTTGAGAGATCAAGAGCCCCAAAAGGTCACCTTTATGGCAGTACTTCGCCGCGCCCTTTTATTTTGTGTTTATGTATTGCGTCCCATTTCATGCATCAGGTATGTTCCCGTTCGAACGCGTTTACGAACGCAACTCGAACGCGCATGTGTTTTTGCCTTATCATGTGTCAGGTCTCACTTCCGTTCGAACGCGTTAACGAACGCCATACGAACGTGAGCATTCTGTTTCACTTCCGTTCGAACGTGTAACAAACGCCATACGAACGTGAGCATTATGTCTCATTTCCGTTCGAACGCGTTTACGAACGCTACTCGAACGTGAGTATCTGTTTCATTTCCGTTCGAACGCGTTTACGAACGCTACACGAACGCGAACACGCTGAACTGAGTCTTTTTCATTAGATTTCATGCATAGTTTTCCTAGTAGCTATCTCCACATGTATAAATGCAAATATGTTAATGTATTACAATTCATATGCTTGTGTCATGATAACATTTGAGTATTATTTCTTGCGGTATATCGGATGGAAATCCAGACGTAAATTCCGTAGCCGATTCCGAATGGACGGTAGTGCGGTCCTGTACTTGGGCTACAATTCCACGTACCGCTTGGAAAAGTGCCCATGTGTGTGCTTGTATGGTTAACATGTGTGCTCGTATGGTTAATAGGTGTGCTTGTGTTTTTCCTGAATGTGATATGCAAGTAAAGTTGTATGTTAGTTGCTATATTGATATATGTTAAGCATGCAAATTTAAATGTAAGATATATGTGAAATGCGTACATAAGTTTTATTTACACATGAGAATTTAGAAGCATGATACTCTTGGAAATAAGTGTTACTTAAGCTGATTAAATTATTACATAAATCCTTTCATTACAAGTGACATAAGTAAGGGACCATTCCGAACCCAACGGTTTGAGGTCTTCCCTTGCGAGGGGTGAGTGCGGCCTTAAATCTTTGTCCCGGTTCACACCGGGTGGCGACTCCATATTATTCAGTACTTCCCAAACTAGGCCGCGAGCCTAGGAACGGCGTCGCCCAGGTCCTGTGTCCTACAGTCTGGCGACTCCACTGGGGATAGAGAATTGGCCCCGAAATATTGTCTTGTGATGTTTGGATTTATGTTTTAATTGACCGTGTCTATAGTGGATAAGGTGAGGGTTTAATCAAAGGCATTTAAGGCTAGGTAATGGTTTGGTGTCTTCCTTCATTCACTACCTTTCTAGAAGGAAAAGCTGTGAAGGCACCTAGATAGCCTTCTACTTGTAGCCTATTGTGATGGACTAATTTGGAGGACTCGTTGTTTATTCCTGACAACAAGCGATAAGAGCCTAAGAGGCTTGGGTATTTAAGTGAGCCTCGCTCCACCTTCCCTCTGGGGGATCTACAACGGGAAATCCATTTGACAGTCCGTCACACACAATAGCTCATTGGCACGTACCTTAGTGTATAAAAAAGGGCGCGCGTCACTTGGTTGCTCGAACCCTTGAGTGGGGAGACCTAGTTGTGGGCCATCCTTCGCCAGTGAGAGCCTTTTGTCTATACTCTTGCTAACCCACCCATAGACCGGGTTGGCTAAAGTAACAATTATTTCATTGAGTATGTGCTTGTGGACCATCCTCATTTGGATGCAGTTGGACTATTGTCAGAAATGCGGGCTTGCTGGGCCATTTAAACTGGGGCAAGTTCGTACCTTATGACTATTAGGCCAAAGCTTCTGAAATGTCGATAGGCCACTTTGTAAAAATTATTATGTCATGTTTGCATCATCTTTCTTCTATACTTGTGTTTGGGAACATTGTCGTTTGGATCCATTTGGACCATTTGTCATGGGATATGGGCTTGTTGGGCCATTTAAACTGGGACAAGAACGTACTTCATGACTATTGGGCCAAAGGCTTCTAAGTGATTGATGGGCCACTTTGTGATTGTGTTCGGAACGTTACCATTCGGATTTAGTTGGGCTTCTTGCCATGAGATGTGAACTCATTGGGCCATTTAAATTGGGACGAGTTCACTCCTATGACGATTAGCCCGAGAGATTCTAAAATGATAACAGGCCGATTTGTGTGAAAATTTTAATTGATTTAGTATATTTTATATGTTACATGCATCTCATGCACCCCATGCATACATACATCATGCTAACCCTTGTGTTTTAAAAAGCCATCATAGACTCCCGTTGGGTTAGGGAAGAGGGAAGACTCACCAAAAGACCGGTAACAGATATGAGTACATCCGATAATGAGGTATCCCGGATAGATCAGTTGGAAAGCGGTTTAGCCAAGATTACCGAACAGTTGCAAGCCCTAACTACTGCCATGACAAATATGGTTGTGCCCCGTGCTGGGGGAAACTCTGAGAATGTAGGACGAGAGGAGACTCCGAATGGGTTGGGGGATGACATCCCCGCTTTTGATGATGATATGGCTGATTATGCCACTGGGAGAACAGTTGGGTCTCAGACAGAATTGCAGAAACTCCGTGACCAGGTAGAGTCTGTTACCCATAAGATGAAGGGTAAATGAAGACTTACTAGACTATGAGGCGATGACCTTTGAGGAACAGTTGCCTGCTCAGTTCAGAATGCCCGACATGGCCAAGTTTAATGGGAATGGAGACCCGAGAGTCCATCTGCAGCAATATGTCTCGATCATGAGTTCAGTGGGCCTATCACAGCGCCAAGTCCAAAAGATGTTTGGGATGTCACTCGAGGGGCTCCTGTGGTTTGGTATCATAGCCTTGAGAAGAAGGTTAAGGAAGATTGGAGGGAACTAGCTGATGCTTTTCTGAAGCAATATGTTACAGACTTAGAGATTGATTTGTCACTTCGTGATTTGGAGAACACTAAGCAGAAGCCAGAAGAAAGCTTCAAGGAGTATGTAGACCGCTGGAGAAGCCAGCTTCTGAAGATGCAGACTCGGCCCTCTGAGAAGGACCAGATCAAAATGATCATTAAGGGCACCAAGCCCTCGATCTATGGCAAACTGAGGAGAATGACTTCGATGATTACTGATTTTCGGCAGCTAAGGGAAACTGTCATGGACATTGAGGAGAGGAGGCCGAGAACCGGAAGTTTTATGGCCAGAATAAGAGGAATTTTGGGGGGCATTCTGAGACAAGGCCCACTACTGCCGAGGTTGCCGCCATCAGAAATAGGCGATTTTCCAACCTTGGCAGGCCTCTATCGAAGGTGTTTGAAAAGTTGAAGATGCAAGGACTCCTGAAACCCTTGGAAACTAAACCACTTCCAAGCCCTGTACCCCACTACCTTGACTTAAACTTATTCTGTTACTTCCACCAACAAAAGGGTCACGAAACTGACAATTGCCCCCGCCTTAGGTATGAGATCCAAGACCTCATTGACACCCACAAAATACCTGACCCAGAAAGAGAACAACCCAATGCACACAGAAATCCCCTACCTAACTACATGATCAACTCTGGCCTACCCGAAACCCTTGTCCTCCAGGCTCTCAACCACTCAGCTTCATTCATTGGGATAAGGGATGACAAGGATGAAGAACCATAGGCTGAGGAAGAAGGCACTGCTGTTTCTCCAAGTTTATCTTGCATTTTTAATAAAGACATTGATTTTGTTTGCTTGTTCGGACCTTTTCTCAACAATAATAAAGAAGTTCATTTCGCTTACTTGTCTGAATCTCCACTTCTCAACTTGCAACATGAGTGCATGTGACAAAAGCATTCAATCTTGGTATTAAGATGCTCAGAACACGGAGGATCCTCAGAAAAAGCAAGCAAAAAGGATAAGTTAGCCGTTCAGAAACTGGGAAATGAGGACAATGAGATTGTCAAAACTTGGAAAGAATAAGTACATCGAGCCAGTCAACGAAGATAGAATGAAGTAGTTCTTTGCATAAGGAAGAGAAGACTAAACAGTCATCAAGAGAATTGATAGAAAACCTAACCCAACGGAATAGGAACTTCATCCATGCATGCATACACGTAACGTATTTTGGCATTCTTTTTGGTGTTTGTTTTGTTTTGTAAATCACAGGTTTCAACAACGAAAAAGAGAAAGCGTCAAATGCAAGTCAACCAAAAGCAGCGACAATACAATATCAGTCTGGGGGCGAGGCCCACATCATTATCAGCATGGGTTGAGGCCCACATCAGTATCAACATGGTCAGGGCCCACTTCAGTATCAGCTTGGGGATGCGTCCCGGGGTTGAGGCCCACATCAATATCAGTATGGGTCGAGGCCCACATCAGTATCAGCATGGGTCGAGGCCCACATCAGTATCAACTTGGGGATGAGTCACAAGGTTGAGACCCACGTCAGTATCAGTTTCGGGAATGAATCCTAGGGCCGAGGCCTACGTCGTCAGAGTTATGGAATGAATCCTAGGGCCGAGGCCCACATCATCAGAGTTTGGAAAGAATCCAGAGAATGAATCTCAGAATTTGGAATGAATCCAGAGAATGAATCTCAGAATTTGGAAGGAATCCAGAGAATGAATCTCAGAATTTGGAAGGAATCCAGAGAATGAATCTCAGAATTTGCCAGAGAATGAATCTCAGAATTTGGAAGGAATCCAGAGAATGAATCTCAGAATTTAGAAGGAATCCAGAGAATGAATCTCAGAATTGGAAGGAATCCAGAGAATGAATCTCAGAATACGGAAGGAATCCATAAGAATAAATCTCAGTTTTGGAATGAATCCGAGAACGAATCTCAGAATTTGCAAGGAATCCAGAGAATGAATCTCAGAATACGAAGGAATCCATAAGAATAAATCTCAGTTTTGGAATGAATCCGAGAACGAATCTCAGTTTGGGAATGAATCCGAGAATGAATCTCAGTTTTGGAATAAATCCGAGAACGAATCTCAGTTTTGGAATGAATTTGAGAACAAATCTCAGTTTTGGAACAAATCCAAGAATAAATCTCAGTTTTGGAATAAATTCTAAGGCCAAGGCCCAAGTCACTTGCAGTTATGGGGATACGTCCCAGGATCGAGGTCCACTACATCAACCACACAACTCAACACATGGTAAGTCAAGCGGCAGCTGGCGAGCCAGGTAAATGAAAATGCATTGCATAAACTTTGATAGGATTGTCACTGTTGCACATTACACAAGTCCCATCAAAGTGGGGGCAACTGTAGGCACTGCATTTTTACACATAAGTCCCTATGATGAGTCTCATTTTGGAGACACTACCTTTTAAGTCACGAAGTCACGGGAAACGGACATCGGAAGGGGAAATTCAGAATAAACAAGCTCACTGTCTTCGTTAGTGCTGCGTTCGCTACTTCGTTCGAACGGGAAACAGATTGCAGGTGTTCGTGTCGCGTTCGAGGAAGCGTTCGAACGGTGTCGGTAATTCTGGTTTTGCTGCTAGCCTCACACCCAACCCATTTAGCTCCCCAAAGCCCATAAAACATATCCCAAATTAAATAAATAAATATTAATTTAAACATTAAACATTAAATAAAACATTTAAGCCATTTACCAATTAAATAAGATATTTACCAAAACTAAAAAGAAGATATGCCTAATTAAAATCAATCTTAACCAATTAAAGCCAATCATATATTTGACTTCCTAATCTAATAAGATATTTACCAATATAAAATATTTGTATTCCTAAACCAACACAAATTAAATATTGCAACTTCCTAAATTAAAATATTTTGTCCCCCCTCAATCCTTTGATTTCCTGTTTAAAACTAAATCATATCCTAATTAAATGCACAAAATTCATTCCCTTGTCAACCCTAACCCTTCTCTATATAAACAACCCCTAACCAAAGCCATCGTCTTCTGGACACAAACACCTAATCACGCCCAAGGCATAGAATTCACACCCAAACTCTCTCGAAATCTCTCTAGACTCTCTCTACACACCTAAGACTAAACAAAAGAAAAACACACTTGACACATACCAAAAAAGAGAACAAAAGAGCCCCCAACCATCTCCTCCATAGCCGAAGACCACCTCCGTAAACCCCCCCCCCCCACACATCACACGAACACAGCCACCTATACAGCAGCCCTCCACCGAACCTTACAAATTACAAAAAACCACACCGTATTACACGCCCCAAACCGCAACAAAATCACCTTAACAGCAGTCCAAATCCTTAAAAAACAGTAACATAAAAAAACTACATAGATAATCTTAAAAATAATCACATATAATTGCACTAAGAACCCACACAAACTTGGAATAGTTCTTTGAAAACGTTGAAACAGGTGGCCCGTGCAGTGAGCAGCAAAACAGAAGCCGAATAGGAGCAGAACGGAGTTCGAACCGTAAGCAAAACAGCGAAGCAGTGAGCTAGGACGTTGAACCAGTGGACCAGAAAAGTTGCGGAGCTTTACCCCCTTTCGATTTCCGTGGAACGCGAGTCCGAGAGACGGCTTAAAAGGTTAGACCTGAGGGTATCTTTCACACTTATTCTCATTTTATTTTCTGGTCATTCATTTTGATTATATTTTCTGTATTTGTGGTATCCGTTGTGTGTATGATGTATGTTGTGGGTATTGGATGAATGAGAGATGTGTCAACTCTCGCGGTATATCGGATGGAAACCCGGACATAAATTTCATAGCCGATTCCGAATGGACGGTAATATGATCTGTACTCGGGCCACAACTCCACGTACCGCTTGGGTAAACGGCACCATCTTTCTTTTGTTGTGTTGCTCTTGTTTATTTAGTTTTCTTTACTTGAATTCAATATGTCGTTAGTTATGCATGATTCAACCAAGCGCATGGGCTTAGTGAGTTAGTCCAAAGGTCCTCCATTTGGGAGACAAAGAGCCGAAAAGGCCACCTTCGTGACACTACTTCGCCGCGCCGGTTGATGTATGTTCGGTTGGACGCGAGATACGTTCAATCGGGCATACTTAGTTTGATATTATTATCTTTATTTTCGTATGTATAAGTCAATCGAGCGCATGGGCTTAGTAAGTGTGATGTGAGATCCCCTATGGGGAGAGGCTAAAAGCCCTTTACCACGATGCTTTGCCGCGCCGGTTGATGTGTGTTCAGATTGGATGTAAGATGTGTTCAATCGGGCATACTTGGTTGATATGATTGGTTCTATTCTTGTATGTGTGATGTGACGCGCATGGGCTTAGTATGTTGGTCTAAAGGTCCTCTCTTTGAGAGTTCAAGAGCCCCAAAAGGTCACCTTTATGGCAGTACTTCGCCGCGCCCTTTTATTTTGTGTTTATGTATTGCGTCCCATTTCATGCATCAGGTATGTTCCCGTTCGAACGCGTTTACGAACGCAACTCGAACGCGCATGTGTTTTTGCCTTATCATGTGTCAGGTCTCACTTCCGTTCGAACGCGTTAACGAACGCCATACGAACGTGAGCATTCTGTTTCACTTCCGTTCGAACGTGTTAACAAACGCCATACGAACGTGAGCATTCTGTCTCATTTCCGTTCGAACGCGTTTACGAACGCTACTCGAACGTGAGTATTCTGTTTCATTTCCGTTCGAACGCGTTTACGAACGCTACACGAACGCGAACACGCTGAACTGAGTCTTTTTCATTAGATTTCATGCATAGTTTTCCTAGTAGCTATCTCCACATGTATAAATGCAAATATGTTAATGTATTACAATTCATATGCTTGTGTCATGATAACATTTGAGTATTATTTCTTGCGGTATATCGGATGGAAATCCAGACGTAAATTCCGTAGCCGATTCCGAATGGACGGTAGTGCGGTCTGTACTTGGGCTACAATTCCACGTACCGCTTGGAAAAGTGCCCATGTGTGTGCTTGTATGGTTAACATGTGTGCTCGTATGGTTAATAGGTGTGCTTGTGTTTTTCCTGAATGTGATATGCAAGTAAAGTTGTATGTTAGTTGCTATCTTGATATATGTTAAGCATGCAAATTTAAATGTAAGATATATGTGAAATACGTACATAAGTTTTATTTTACACATGAGAATTTAGAAGCATGATACTCTTGGAAATAAGTGTTACTTAAGCTTGATTAAATTATTACATAAATCCTTTCATTACAAGTGACATAAGTAAGGGACCATTCCGAACCCAACGGTTTGAGGTCTTCCCTTGCGAGGGGTGAGTGCGGCCTTAAATCTTTGTCCCGGTTCACACCGGGTGGCGACTCCATATTATTCAGTACTTCCCAAACTAGGCCGCGAGCCTAGGAACGGCGTCGCCCAGGTCCTGTGTCCTACAGGTATGTATCAAGTTAATGCATGTAATAATATATTTCAGTCATGTATATTTACAACAAGTGATGATATTAGACATGTATGAACAACATAGCACAAGTCTGGAGTAGTTTATGTTATGTTAAACATGAGTATGTCAGCACGTAGTAGGTAGCTCACGTAATCCATGTGTAGTAATCATGCATGGTTTAAGCTGAATTAACCACCTCGGGTTTGGGTTAGCTTTTAACCATGGGTTTGGGGTGGTTTGGTATAGTTATGTTTGAGTAGTCTATGTGTATGCCCGACATGTTTGTATATCGTCTCCTGTCGATCGCGTCCTGGGTCTTTCGGGATGTGATATATGTGATTTCATGAGATGTGATTTTTGTTAAAAGCATCAAAATCTTGAGCTGTGGCTTAATTAAGTTTAAATAAATCAAATATATTTTATTTGATCACTTCCGCGTGTGCTATGAAACCCAACATACTTAACCATCTAACGGTAAGTTACGAAAGCTAATAAGTATTTCCGAAGTTAAAAGATTAGCGTCATAAAATAAAGTAAACATGAAAAAACAGTGATTCAAGACAACGAGATGTAAACCGGGTCAATTGGATATAATATGTGTCTTTCATTGATATTTGTTCATTATATGATAATCTTATATAAACTGCTTATATTAGGGTTAGAGGATTGACAACTAAAGCCTTAGACCATTGATACCTAAAACCTCACTTTGGTTCAAATAATCATATCCCTAAAGATATTTTAAAGACATTACACATATACCGCTAGAAAACACACTTAGTGCTTGAATTATCACCCTCTAAATTTAGGAAATATTGGGAGATTAACACTGTGGACAAGAACATCCTAGTACAAGTGGCCACATACATGATCCTCAACAATTCCGTTACAAGCAGCCCGTTACAGCAGGCATTCAATCACAACTTTTAAACAGAGAAAACCCCACAATGAGGAAAAGCTGTTGGGCCCTTGAGTATCTTTAGCAAGCCCCTCTCAAGCACAAAACTTGAAGCATATATTCGGACTGGCCCACAAAAAGGGTACAACGTGACTCAAAATCAGAAGACATTTATTGTAGCAGAAGAAAGCATTAGACAGTGGTAAAATAATAGACGGGTTAAACAGAATATCTGTATTGTACCATTAAAATCCGGTGTAATAAGTTACTGTTATTCAACATACAAATTTTCTGGTTCACTTGCTGTCTGTGTTTGCCAGAACCTGAAAGTATGGACACAGAATAATGATGACCTCATACTCGCTAACAGCTTCAAATGGTCGTGATATGAGAAAACTCTCAACTGTTAACAACACTAGAAGATATATGAATCATAATTTGTGAATTTCTTTTGTTGGTAGGTAATTTGAATCGTACCAATCATCACTCAACAACATAACCCGAGGCAAGACAAAGTTGTGCAAGATCCACCATCAAGGATTTTGTTCTTCCCCAGTTGCAGCTGGCTTTTGCTCTTTTTCGACTGGAACTGCTTCCTGTTCTTGTTCAACTGGAACACACGGTCTCCAAATTGTTTCCTTGCCCATGTCCATGAGTGCAATGCCTTTTGTGGTCAAATCAGCCCTGATCTGATCACTCTTTGAGAAATCTTTGTTTTTCCTGGCTGTGGCTCTTTCCTCAATCAGACGCAACACATCATCTTCCACCAGTCCTGCTCTCTTCAATGCCTTGTCTTTTAATTGCTGCAAAACCTGTTAAAAACATTTTTCTTCTGCTTTTAAATTTCTACCAAATGGTTTCAAGGAAAGCAAACAAATGGACCAGAAAGGCCTCTTAACCTCAGAGTAGGCGCCAGGTGGCAGCAATCCCAGAACAAGCAGTACTTCTTTAACCTCATTCTCTATTTTACGAAGAGACAAAATCATGGATAATTGTTGCTGCTTGGGTTGCTTCTTCTGCAATTATCAACCAAAGAAGGTTTTATTTATTTATTTTTTTTTAATATTTGAAAAAAAAATTCACAGCTACAAACACAGGACAGATAGATGGATAGAGACGCATGTACCAAGCATGTATCAAATGAGTACCTTGAGCATGTTCAAATAACTGTTTATGAATTTCAAGGCATCTTGGAAGGCACCAGTTAATATATGTGAGGTGTTCAAGTCATCTGACATTCTTGTATAGAATTCATCTCGTAGCTTCTTGATGCCGTCTTCGGCAGCAGGAGTGATGCGGGCTTTCTTGCCATCTTCTTCTTGGAATGGTGATAAAGCAACTTCACAATCTAGCAAAGTCTAAACAAGGACAGCACACTCAAATGTATTAATTTTGATAGAAAAAGAAACATATGCATCTTTCATTGTGTTTTTCTGACTGACTTCTACATGATGGCAATCAAGTGGAAATTGATGAAAACAAAGCAAGAGATCCTATCAAAACTAAATTTCTTATCAATTAACCAATTGCAGTGTAGAACAAACAGAATCTGCTAGTAAGGCAAGTTTTAAGTAAAATCCACCCAACAGATATTTACAACTAGAAATCCTACAACCATAAAAAAAGAGAGTTATCACTAGGTAACTCGCCATGCAGTTTGGATTAAAATCCAGGGAGAGGACTGCTACAAATTCCACAAGAATGGCAGTGGGTGCATACAGATTAACATGCCAGCATAAGTGAACAAACCATCTAATGAAAAGTGTTCAGAATCTAAATAAGCTTCAAACCTGATATATGTAAAAAACAGCATCTGATGCACTTTCCAGTTGCAAGACCGAGTAATTGATGGGAGAACGATAGTGTGCACTTATTAAGAAGTGTCTCAAGGCCAGTGGATGGTATCGGTCAGTAATCTACAAAAGATCAGATGCATCAACGACAAATACTAGCATGAAACTGTGGCTCCCTAGAAAGAACAGATCGAGCAGACAGTTGGCTCACCTGGCGAATTGTGAAAAAATTGCCCAATGATTTTGACATTTTCTCATTGTTGTTAGTGACATGCCCATTGTGCATCCAATACCTTACACTGCTCTCTTGGCATGCAGCACAGCTCTGGGCAATCTCATTTTCATGATGCGGAAAAATCAAATCAATTCCACCACCATGAATATCAAACTTGAAAGTCAAATAATGAGCACTCATTGCACTGCATTCTATGTGCCACCCTGGTCTTCCTGGACCCCACGGGCTGTCCCAACTTGGCTCCCCAGGCTTCGCTGCCTGCAAAATTAGACAAAAATTATATTATGAGTGGTCATGACCAAAATGTATACATTTAGTAGCTTCAATAGGGATTCACACCTTCCACAGGGCAAAGTCAGCAGGATTACGCTTTCTAGAGTCAACAGCTACACGCTCACCAGCTCTATTGTTTTCCAGCCTCTGCCCTGATAATTGGCCATAGTTTGGAGATTTTTCGACAGCAAAGAAAACATCTCCCTCAACCACATATGCACAGTCATTGTTGATAATCTGCATTGAAGAAATGGAGGAAACCCTCCTTTTATTTTCTTGATTTAAACTATACAAGAATAGATTTTATATAACCTTCAGCCGTCTCTATAAAAGGTAAATAGATCTACACATAATTACACACAATCAATCACGATATCCCTAGCAATCTTAAAGAAACTTTCCTATTTCTAACACTCCCCCTCAAGCTGGAGCATATAAATCATATGCACTAAGCTTGTTACAAATAAAATCAATACGAGGACCGCGAAGAGACTTAGAAGGATGTCCGCTAATTGTCCTTCAGAGTTGACAAAACTAGTGACCATGCATCCAGATAAAATTTTCTCCCTGATAAAGTGACAATCAACTTCTATGTGTTTGGTCATTTCATGAAACACAAGGTTAGATGCTATATGTAGAGCTGCCTGGTTGTCACAAATTAGCTTTATTTGTGTTCCACCTCCAAACTTTAATTCCTGTAACAACTGTTTTAACCATACTTATTCACATGTTGCCAAGGTCATAGCTCGATATTCTGCTTCTGCACTAGATCTGGCGACAACAACTTGTTTCTTACTTTTCCGCCTGTCGGACGGAGAGCCTGCATAATCTGCATCAGAATATCAAACTACCTGAGTATTGCCTTTATCTTCATACAATAATCCTTGTCCTGGCGCTTTCTTGATGTATTTAAGAATGCGTAAGACAACATTGTTAGCGACACAGTCGCATGATGGATTTTGATGACGTCAACACTTGAAGTCTTCGACGTGCATTAGCGAGACATTACAAAAAGATTTCGAAGTAATTATTGATGAAGAACTAAAATGTGCTACAAGATGATCAAGAAAACAAAGATGATAAAGAGGCAAAAAGATGATGAAAAGTCAAAGCAAGAGCCAAGCAATATGAAGATCAAAATAATGATTAAGAGCTAAATATAATTGTAAGTGAGTTTATTCAAATGTTTTAAAGCTCTTAGGAATCATACATTTTGCATCACTTGCATCTAAAATGACTTATAATGCTTAAATAATCATTTGCATCATTTGCATCACTTGTATCTTCAAATCATTCTCTCTAAAATCAAATTTATAAAGCTCATTATTTTAATTTTACATCTTTATATTTAATTAGTGAGCTTGTTTTTCATTTGGGTAATATACTCACATTCAAATTTTTATAATCTTTTGTGAGTTCCCAAATAGCAAAGAGAGTTTTTAAAATCTTCTATATCTTACACTCTCTACATTTGAAAAAGCTCATACTTCATCTTCACATTCATATTAGTGAGCTTTGATACATTTGGGTGAGAAACTCACATCTTAAATCTTCTTATATTTTGTGAGTGCCCAAGTTAATTGTTAAACTTTATTCAAAACACTTGTGATAGGTTTGTGAGTGAGCATTTATCTAAAACTCATATTGTAAAGGTTGTTGAGTGAGCCTAGAGACAAAACTCATAGTTGAGGTTTTTGAGTGAGCCTATGTCTAAAACTCAAAGTGTAAAGGTTTGGAGTGAACTTAGTGTGTAAAACTCTTGGTTGCGGTTGAGCCAAAAAAACTCGGCTGATAGTGGAAATCTTCAAGCGCGGCTTTGGGGAGTGGACGTAGGCATTGTTGGCCGAATCACTATAAATTACGGTGTCATTTTCTCTAACCCTTAACTATTTACTTATTGCAAGTTTTCATTTATTTGTATGCTTATTGTGTAGAAACTTGCATATATGTTATATATTGACATAGAGAAAATCAACCTAAGGATTAATCGGTAAATCTAGTTAAAATCGGCAAAAATTTTTATTTCTGCATTATTAGGCAATAACCCAATTCACCCCCTCTTGGGAATATAGAGATTGGTTGTTGCATTGCTTGTAGGCAATTTCAAACATCCCAATGACTCTCACATGGAGTTTGCAGGAACTGGCTAAGCACACTGACTGCGAATGAGATATATGGGGGAGTAATTGTAAGATAGTTCAACTTTCCAACCAACTGTCTGTATCGTCCAGGATCTTTTAGCGGCTCTCCAATTAGTTTCCTGTACTCCTCAGGGTTTTCCACTGGCTCCCCCTCTTTTGGTAGAAGTTTAATATTCGGATCCATGGGCGTGTCCACAGGTTTACAATCTAACATGTCAGTTTCCTGAAGAATGTCTAGAGCATATTTTCTTTGAGAGATGACTATACCAGTATGGGACTGAGCTACTTCTATGCCAAGGAAGTAATTGAGTGGTCCCAAATCCTTAGTCTGAAAATGATTAAATAAGTGTGTTTTCAGATGTCGAATGTCCTCTTGGTCACTTCCAATAATGACTATATCATCCACATATACAACCAAGTAAATGCATTGGCCATTGGAATGTCGACAGAAAACCAAGTGGTCCGCCTCGCTACGAATCATACCAAATTTCTGAATGACAGTACTGAATCTCCCAAACCAAGTACGAGGAGACTGTTTTAGACCATACAGAGAGCAACGAAGTTGACAAACCAGACCATACTCCCCCTGAGCAATAAAACCGGGTGGTTGCTCCGTATAGACGACTTCCTCCTGGAGGTGTAAGACAGCCATTTCATCCATCATCGCTTGTTTTCATCTTGGATCAGATAAGGCCTCATGGACATTTCTAGGAAGAGGAACAGAAGACAAGGTAGAGACAAAAGCAAAATAGGGAGCAGATAAACGATGATAACTGAGAAATGTATAAATAGGATGCGGATTACGAGTGTAACAAATACCTTTACTGGTGGCAATGAGGCCAGAAAGGTCCACAGTACGGGCAGGAGCTGGATCAAGTTGTGAGTCAGTGGTTGCAGTGTCAATGCCGGCGGAAGATAGACAGCGAGTACGACAGTGGTATACTTGAAGAGGATGAGGTGGTGGCACAGTCTCAAGTGGAAAATGGAAGAATGGTACAGACAGTACCGCGGAAGGGGTGGGAAGAGTCGGGGTATTAGGAGAGAAGTAAGGCGATGACTCGAAGAATGTGACGTCGGCAGAGATGAGGTAGCGGTTATTATTTGGAGAATAACAACGGTACCATTTTTGAAGCCGAGAATATCCTAAGAACATGCATTTAGTAGACTTAGTAGAAAGTTTATCTTGTCCCGGGGTTAGATTATGGACAAAACACACAACCAAATATGCGAAGAGGCACCGAATAAAGAGGTTGTATGGGAAATAAGATAAGAGTGGGGAATTTGATCATGTAAAATAGATGAAGGCATGCGATTAATGAGATAGCAAGCGGTAAGAACAGCATCCCTCATAAACGAAAGGGTATATGATTATGGATTAATAAGGTACGAGCCGTCTCAATGAGATGTCTGTTTTTACGTTCAGCGAGACCATTTTGTTGGGGTGTATAGGCACATGATGACTCATGGAGAATACCCAGAAAGGATATAAAGGTGGTAAAAGGAGCAGAAAAATACTCCCGAACATTATCACTACGAAATACACGAATAGGAACACCAGATTGAGTTCTGATTTCAGCACAAATTTTTTGAAAAATAGGAAATAACTCAGAACAATCTTTCATTAAAAACAGCCAAGTATTTCGAGAGTAATCATCAATAAATGTTTCAAAATACCGAAATCACATAACAGAGTTGACACGACACAGACCCCAAACATCGGAATGAATTAACTCAAAAGGGGATGCAGCTCAATTATTGACTCGCTTGAGAAACTGTACATGAGTATGTTTCCCAAGTTGACACGACTCACATGAAAGTGAAGATAATGAAGAAAGTTGCGGAACTAGCTTCTGAAGCTTAGAGAGACTGGGATGACCCAAACGGTTGTGGAGAACATCAGCAGAACCGGTGGAGGTGCAAGCGACCGCAGGCAATGACTGCGTAAGATGATAAAGGCCTTGTGACTCACGTCCTGTACCAATCATCCGTCCCGTACCCTGGTCCTGTACAAAAACAGAATGATTAAGAAAGGTGACAGAACGATTTAGATCATTGGTGAGTTTACTAACAGAAATAAGATTGAAAGGACAACCCGGTACATAAAGCACAAATTGCAGAGGCAATGAAGGAACATGAGAGGCCTGTCCAATGCCTTTAGCGACAGTTTTAGAACCATTAGCAAGGGTAACCATAGGAAGAGAATCAGAACTAGTTAAAGAAGACAAAAGTTTTGGATTACTAGAAATGTGATCAGAGGCGCCAGAGTTCAGGACCCATGGGCCCAATGGCGAGGACTGAGTGATGCAGGCAACAAAATTACCTGTATGACAAACGGAAGCAGAGGACGATGACTGAGAGGCCTGATACTGGAGGAAAGCTGCATATTCGGCTAACAGTCCTACTCAAGTCGGCCATGGCAGTGAAAACAGAGTGGAGTCAGTTGCGCAAAGAGAGGCTGTGGCGCGTGAGAGCGCGTGCGACTGAGGCAAGGAGGGCTGCTCAGAAGACGGGGAGATTGGCGTTGTCTGAGTTCAAGGATGTCGCCAGAACAGTGAACAATGACGCGTGAACAGTTAACAGTTAACAGTGACGCGTGAACAGTGACGCCAGGAAAAAAAAGTGAAAAGAAACCCTAGGATCAACCTACTGATACCATGAAGAAATTAAGGAAACCCGCTTTTTATTTTCTTGATTTAAACTATACAAGAATAGGCTTTATAGTCTTTAGCCGTCTCTATAAAAGGTAAATAGATCTATACATAATTACACACAATCAATCACCATATCCCTAGCAATCTTAAAGAAACTTTCCTATTTCTAACATGCATGATATACAGAGTGATTAAGATTCCACAAATTGAAATGCCCAAGAATTAGACCTATATACCCATAATCAAAGAACAATTTAGTTATTATCTTGATTTGCATAAAATAATTTATTACACGACGAAGTTGCCTAAAATATTTGAATAACCAAACAACAACAAACATATCAATGGACATCACTGTTTTGTCAAAAATGTTGGTTCCCATATACCAAGTTATTTACGAAGAGGCAAAATTTACCTCTATACCATCATAAATAACGACTCTGTGAGGTATTCTAAAATTGTTGTGAACAATTCCATCTCTACAAAATTAAGATTGCCATTATCCAAATATTTCTCGTAGA
This sequence comes from Zanthoxylum bungeanum, assembly GCA_019454045.1. Classification (NCBI taxonomy): domain Eukaryota; kingdom Viridiplantae; phylum Streptophyta; class Magnoliopsida; order Sapindales; family Rutaceae; genus Zanthoxylum; species Zanthoxylum bungeanum. Next base: position 265,169 of record SKCR01024812.1, read on the forward strand.
CATATAGAGCATAATAAGAAAAAACCTGGGTTATCATATTCTTGATCTGTTCCATGTGATCAGACACGCGTGGCTGATGGGTGGGAGGAAGGCACCGCAGATCAGCCATGTCAACCAGATATTCTTCGCAATATCGGTTACTTAAACTTAAAGGGTTTTCCCCGATCTCATTTGCCCGACGAATTATCTGCATAGGTCCACATACTAGCAATCTTTACAAAAGAAGAAAAAGAGAAGAAAAAATGCAGGGGAAAAAAGTGTCTCGTGCAGAAGCATTAACCCGGAAAAAATGTAAAGGTGACTATTATGAGATCACCTATATGTATCCCCATGAATTGTAGAAATTGGAAAGATGAACATATTCAATGAATGGCATGATCAAACTACTTACTGTTTCACAAGTGCTTCTTATAATATTCATGGTAATCAATGCATCAAATAAAATACACATTATCGCCACTGATTTGTAAGGTTTTACTGCAGAATTGATTTTTCACATGTAATGTTGCTACTTGATGACAATGCAAACAAATAAATATAATACATTTCAATTCGGCATCTAAGTAAACCACCTACTGGAATCATTCTAAATGATTTATTATAAAGAAAAAACTACATAACTGCCCCAAGAAAATATTCAGTTTAAAACCGTGATATACAATCATCCCAGCATATTATATGAAATGAAGATTCGCACCTTGTCATCTACGTCAGTGAAATTCCGAACATAAGTAACTTCATACTTTAGATATTCCAAGTATCTGCGGAGTTCAGTTCACATTCAGCAAGATGTAGTTTCATATATCTAAGCTAAACCCTTCATAACTATTTCAAGTACATGGAAAAAAACACAAAAGGAAAAGAAATGGAAAACAAAGCAATCACAATTTAAGCACACATCCCGCTCCTTTAAAAACTCAATTAACTCATCCACTAAATAAAACTCATGAATGACCCAAAAAAGATTAATTCATAAAGGAACTACATTCAGTACTAAATTGCATTCAAATCCCAAAGCTCCACATCTTTCCATCGTAAATTCTTCAGCCAAAGTTAAGAATATATTTAGGTTGCAAAATTAGAGGGTACAGGCTGTCACCAAAGACCTACCAGACAGTATTGTACAACTCCAATCACCTGTGCATACATTTCATACAGAAACAGTCTACCAAAACTGCACCACTTAATGTCCACTCACACACTATTCATAATTTCATGCAACAAAATTCAGAATGTTTCTAGTTTTGCATTACTTGAGAACATTCTAGATGACGAATCATTCATTAACTTTGTTCTCAGGAATCTCTCCTAATCCGAGCTTTTCTAAGTTTTTAAAGATCTCATGCCATGTGTCATTATAACATGGTAATGGTTAGGATTTAATTTCTTTGAAACTCTTATCTACTGTTTCAAGTTTTCATTTTTTTTTTTTGGCTAAGCGCCATCAATTCAAGGGTTATTATCATTTCACTAATTTATAAATTGGAAAATAGCAAATGGATATAAGAAAGTTACTATTATATCTTTATAAAAATTACATTTTAAGGAATAATCAATCATATACACAATGTTTGGCAAGTTATAAAAATACACAAATCCTGTAACTAGGGATGGCAGGCGCCGGGCGGATAGGATATCCTCAATTTTCGGGAGATCCGCATCCGCAACTAAAACTTCATATCAACAACCTATCCATATCCGCTCAATTTTTCATGGTTGATATCCGCAACCACATCCACATCCAACCATTAATGTGGATGTCCATATCCATCCGAAATATCCATAAAATCATGAAAATTAAAAATCTACGAACGGATATACGAGGTCTGATACAACCAGTTCATTTAATACAAAATCCAACAATTCAATACAAATTTGTTTAACACAGTTTTGAAGATAAATTTAAATACAATTATCACATATAAGGAAACAATTAACATAACACCAGCAATTCAACACAGTTTTGAAGATAAATTTAAATACAATTATCACATATAAGGAAACAATTAACATAACACCAGCAATTCAACACAGTTTTGAAGATCAATTTCAACGCAACAAATTATATGATCTCCTCTTTAGTTATTGGATGGATAGCGAATAGCGGATATTTGATACTGATATTCGCGATTATCCTATATTTATTACAGATACCTAATTTCACATCTGCAACCTATCAAATATCCATTAAACTACGGATAGCGAATTTTTTTGGACTGATATTAGCTAATATCCAAAATATCCGTCCACATTGCCATCCCGACTTGTAACTTTGTTCACCGGTTCACTCAAAAATTGAAATGTATAGCAAACGTTCACCTATCATGTAACAGATGTATACCTAATGTTTGATATATTTTTCAATCGTATACCTAAATTTAATACATTTTTCAATCTTTAGGTGAACTGATGAATAAGTTACAGAATTTGTATTTTTTTTATAACGTATCAAACATTAGATATACAATTGATAATTCCCTATATTTTACTATGAAACCTTACATTTACTATTATATATTTACAAAACCTTACATTTTACTATTATATCTTTATAAGAATTATATTTTACTACTAATAATAGTAAAATATTAAGTGATAAAATGTAAGGTACTAGAATATTATTTTTATAAAGATATAGTAATAAAATATTACACCTCATTATTCTTGTACCCATTGTTATTTCTTAATTTCTGAAGAGTGAAATGATAATAACCCTAAATTCAAATAATATGGTTACTTTAGCTTTTATTTAATAATTCACTATTCGTGTTGAATCAACATAAATATCTATATTATAAAGCACAATAGTATGTGTCATTTAGTGGGTGAAAGAGAATGTAATGAATAATCATGATTAAGAGATATAATATATCCAAAGACCTATGTTTATATGGCTTCATTAGCGGCTCAGATCATTTCATTATAATTGTCACTACAAAATCCTTTTATTATAGAATATATGAAGATGAAAATGGTAGATTATCAAACAAATCAAATAATAAAATACTTTCATTATAAAATCTATCTGAAAATGACAATTGTAGATGATGCGATAAATTCTGTAACATCGTGCCAAATATCTAGTTAACATACAAATTTAAAAAAAAAATAATTGTTTGATGAAAATCAAATCAGCTTAAGCACGTTCATTAATCTGATAAGAAGAAGACCTGTAGAGAACGTCGAAAGAGACGGCGGCACGAGCGTGGCCGAGGTGGCTGAGGTCGTACGCGGTGACGCCACAGACATACATGCCGACTTTTCCGGGATCAACCGGGGTGAAGAGCTCCTTCTGTTGCGTCATCGAATTGTAAATCTTCAAGTCCATTTTCGGAGTTGCAGCGGTCTCGGTTTCCTTCGATGTCTCCGTTGTCAAATTAGAGAAACCCTGACCCTAGTAACCTGATTTGGAAGAAACGCACCGAAAAGATACAACGTCAAGCGAGAGCGGGCCCGCGCAGCGAGAGAATGAATGCCGTGAGAGTGTAATTTGCTGCTGCCAGGTCTAGGGTGGAATCAAACCTTTGTGAAGCTCGCCAATGGGGATGACAAAAAGTTTGGGCCTGGTGTTTTGTTCTAATTGAGATTGGCTTGGGCTTGGGCTCTGGAAGTATAAAGTTGGTGGGTATAATAATCTAGCTATTTGAGGCACTGACACAATAGAAATCCTCTTTAATAAATTAAGATTTAATAAATAGTAATTAAATAATAATTAAGTATATTTAATAAAATAATAAACTTATAATTAATACTAATGTAATAATTTATTAGTAATTAATAAAATGAAATTTTCTCCATAAGAATGCTATTGAAATTACTTGTACAAAATTAATTTTCATTTTGAGTTATTTATTGTCATAACCCCTAATAATCTACTGCAGTGCATACTAATAATATAAGATAGCATGTTTGGAGAAAAAAAGAATATAATAAAAAAATAAAAACAGATAATTAAGAGCTAATAATAATTGCATTGTTGGGGAAACAGCCATCAAAGACATAGGAGTGTAAGAAAATATTTATTGGTGGATGCGCTTGTTGTGCAATTGATGGTTCATAAATTTATGACATTTAATGGATTTCTTACAACATCTTGGAGTTGAAAAGGATGATTTCATTAATCTCAATTAAATAATGAATTAATAATAAAACAATGTTTGGGATCACATGCTTAACTTTAATACACAATCACACTACTATGAATAAAAAAAAAAAAAAAAAAAAAAAACGCATCTCCATGCCACAAATTGTCACAAAACTCCCCACATTGAATCGAGTAGCTAATTAAATTGAATTCTGCCTCTGTAATCTCATTTCTTGATAGAACCATTCAATGAACTTCTCAGCCCTCTGATCAACTGAATCTCCTTCATCCTCCACCAAATCCAACGGCTCCCCCACAACTTCCCCAGTAATAGCAGCAGCAGGCACAGTTTCCAGCTCCCATGATGAATACTGATCAGCAGCAGCTTCTGCTCCTTCAGCTTTCAACCCACTAAAACATGAACACAAAAACAACATCATGGAAGAAATATTCTGAAAACTTCTATTCTTGATAAACTGCCTTCTTCGGTATTGAATAAGTGGAGTGCTTGAATCTGAGAACTGGTACTCTTCAAGAAACCTGTAGTTATAATGCTTAATAAGCTTAAACCGCTTAACCTTTCTTGATTTCTTAAGCAAAATAAGCTTGGCTACGATGGGTTTCCTCATTTTGGCAATGAAAATAGACGATTTGAGAAGACTTGAGACCTTTTGCAAAATGGGTAGTCTTTTTTTCTGCATACTTCTTTGCTTTGGCACCAAAAGGAGTTAGGTATTAGCTAGGAATTGAGTCATGTGTGTTCTGTGAGGGAAGCTTTTAAAGGGCAGGAAAAAAAGGTGAAAGAAAGTTTACTTGAGTGCACAGATTCTGATTGGTGGTGGTGGAGAGCCACAGAGGCCAAGCTGGAAAAAGGGTGTGGTCGGTTGCCTTTTGTACTTTATTACTATCAAAGGAATCAACATTCAGCAAGTAGCCGTTGAACCCCAAGTGGGTTTCCCTTACTTCCCTCATCCCTTAATGCAATTTTTTTTATGGTCATCATATATGATAATGGAACCCTTGGAATATATTTTTTTTCCTTTTATTTTTGTCATAGTCTAGAGATGTAAAAGTATATCACTAGTAACAACCTCATGAATTTGATCAATTATTCTTCGATTTAAAAAAAAAAGATTAAATACAAGTTTATCGTATAGGGGTAGAATTTTATTCATATGTTATTTTGATTGGATTAAAATAATCTGAAACAAAGTTACTGTATTCAAAACTGTCTCAGTTTGAAAACATTACATTGATGGTTCAAGTCCTTACAATGTTAACTTATTTAATTATAATATCATGTTGAATTGCTAAATGAAATCGTTTTTTAATTAATATAATGTATTGGACTCGAAAATCTTTTGTAGGGCTTGTTGAAATGACTTAATTTCATGGAAAATTGTTGAAAGCCATGAAATAAATTATTGTTCAAGTGGAGAGATTATTTGGTGCAACAGTGGTATGAGTGACGTGGTACCATAAGCGAATTAAAAAATGACATGTAGAGTTTCTTTACCTATTTTTTAGTTGTTTTTTTAATTTTTTAGCATGCGTGGCAGTGGATGATTGGCTTGTTGCATGGATGACGTGGTACCACTGTTGCATAGAAGATTTTCTCGTTTCGTAGGGATGTTCTTAAGTTCGGGTCAATCCGCGACCCGATCCGACCCGCGGGTTTAAAATAATTATTTTTTCGGGTTAACCTGACCCGACCCGAAATTATAATATTTTTATTATTTTTCTAAAAAAATATTATTTTTTAAAATTTTTATTAATTTTCTTTAAAAATTATTACTTTTTAAATTTTTTTTACTATTATTTCATTTATTTATTATTTTTTTTGTCTTGAAACTTTATATATACAATAATTTTCGGGATATAAAATAACTAATATTTAAATTTCGAAATAATTAATTCATTAGAAGAAATTATTTTTTTGGCTTACCCGACGACTCGACCCGATCGGGTTTCACCCCTAAAATTTCTGATTCGGGTCGTACGACCAGCGTGACCTGATCCGATCAGGTCTCACATTTTAAAAAAAAACTTGATTCGATCCGTGAACACCCCTAAGTTTTGTTGTCAAGAAGATTAGAATAAAAGCATCTTCAATCAGACTTGTATAGCCATATAAATTATAAATGAAAATCTTATCCATCAATATACATTATGTACTGAAAGCGGAAAAAAATATAGTACTTCTCAATCGGTTTTAAATTTGATTCTCCAAAGTCCAATTTTATTTTGGGCTGGGAGATAAATATTTCATGGCCTGATTTTGTTTTTCTTTAAGATCAATAAAAATTTCTTGCAAAATTAGCACTCCAAGACTTAAGTTAAAATATTATTTTTTAGTGATTCATTTTTTTTTTAAAGACCAATTTATAGTTTTTTTTTCTTTTTAAGAACTTTTCTAAATTTATCTGTTTTTTGAATATTTTGTAAATATTTTCATATATTAGAATGTTCGAACCTCTTTCTAGAGTTATTCTTCCGTTCTTATAATTTCACTTTCTTACCGTTCTTTTTTTATGTGAGTGGATGTTTTCCTCTCCTATTATTGACGATGGACTTATGTTAGATGCATGTTGAGCATCCGCCATATATCATGATGATGTGTAAGATTAAATGTGATTACACCTGTCATTATGCATATTAAACTAAGTTTGCATGTAAAGTTAAGTGAATTGTCATTAAAGTCCACTAATTTTGGATTGTGGTGCATGGCGTTATATACTTCAGAATGTTAATTATAGGGTCAGAGTACCTCAATTATATCCCCTTGTTAATTCATGGATTCCGGATTTAGACCCTCTCTAGAATAGGTTGACTTCGGAATAAACTCATCTCAGAGTGGACTAATTGAAATAAAAATAAGTAATAACAAGTTCAATTGAAAAAATAAATTATAAATTAGAAGATAAAACTAATGAATTTGACATCAGCAACGACAACTTATTCCTATATTTTTTTAGCTATGAATCGATATATTATGTCTCAAGTTGTGAATATAAAGAATACATCACAATATTTCAGTGTCACCTAATATGTTTAGGTTTCATAAAAAATACACACCGTACCACGTTCCACAAACACCCAATTGGTTTTCTTTCTCTTTACAAATTCTCTATTTGGTGACTCCTTTTTAAATTAATTGGCGCTTATAAGATGCTTTAACGGCTTGTTGAAGAAATCGATCATTCGTTAATTATTAACTAATAAACAACTGATTAAAGAATCTTACATGACGTCTTTAGCTTACACTAAATATTTATATGGATTTCTCCACACACATTCCATGCCTTTGTCTATACGATTTGATTCATGTGAGCATTGGAAATGCTTTCACTCAATGGCTAGCATTTAGAGTTGGCAACAGACCGAGATGGGATGGCAAATTTCATCACATCCCGGTCATATAAATTGGGATAAAAATATATCATAGTTCCGTTTCATTTTATGAAAAATCTTGTCCCAATCCGATTTAAAATTTTTCTGTCCCATTTTCAAAACGAGATAAAAAAATTTATCCCGAATCTCGTTCCAAACTGGACGGGATCCGTTGGGACATGTCAAAATATCAATCCTACGCATTTCCCTAGGAGTATCTTCTAAAAAGTGGTGAAAGAAAGGCAATCGTCACCAAAATGGAATATTTGGCAATACATGGATGATGAGTGGTAAATTTATCACTATTTCCCACTCATTTAACCTATATTTTGTATAGTTTCTTGAGATTTGTGAATATTTTGATGTGTTTTGTGTTATTTTGTAGATAAATAAAATTTCAGGACATTCTGGAGGTGATTTGGAGCAAAACAGGAAAAATTGACAAAAAAGGGCAATTCGGTAATTTGGCCGCGTCGCGACGCCAAGACCTTAAGCGTCGCGACACCTAAAGTGAGCCGGTCATGCTAACGTGCGCCGAGGGACACGTGTTAGAATCTGAGAAACTGGACTTGCTAACGTGCGCCGACCTTGCTAACATGCGCCGTGCCACGTGTCATCATCACAGAAGATCTGCTAAAATGCGCCGTCTGCCACGTGTCGAAATCTCATTAGACCAAAGCAAGCGCGTGCCACGTGTCGAGTTGTCATTGGACCGAATCACCGGCGAATCACATGCCGCCACGTGTTAATCTATCATTGGACCAATCCTAAACGCGTGCCACGTGTCAGATGTTCATTGGACCGAAAGCTCAGCCAATCACCGTGTGCCACGTGTCGTCTTCTCATTGCACCACCTTTACCGCGTCACACGTATCATCACCAGATTCTGCCGACAGATCACGCGTGGTCAACCCGCGTGGACCAAAACCGCGTGCCAGTGTCGCTACGCTGGGACATTTGGCGTCGCGACGCTGGTTCCAGAAAATGCCTATAAATTCAGGCCTTCACCACTTCATTTGGTGTGCTTTCCTTGGGAGCTTTTCCCTGTTTTGAGAGGATTGCATCTATTTTTGTATACATAAATAATATTTTTAATTATGTATTTTAATTTTCAGTAATAGTAATAGTAGTTCTTCTTCTTCTCTTTTCTTTTATGTTTAGTAGTTAATTTCCGCTGGGGTAAAAGGTGAAACCTTTAATATAATTATCTAGGTAAATCTCACTTAACTATAATTTATAAATTATAATTTAACCGAATTAATTAATGTCAGACTTTATTACCGCCTATATGGTCGGGTTAAATATAAATTACTTTACCGCCTATATGGCTGGTTTTAATGTTTAACATTATTAATTCCTGAGAAAGCATAACATAAAATAATTTATATATTATAATAAGTGAGATTCCTAGATAAGAAATATTAAATGTGGATCCTCTAACCCCAGCATTTTATTTTATTCTAGGGAAGTGATGAAATACAATATCCACGCACTTAATAATTGATTTTCTTTTTATGGGTAATTCTTTAGTTTGTTTATTGAGTCTTAAGCTTAATGCTTCTTGTTGTGTGATCACCAATAAGATTGATGTGGTAAACTTAAAATGAACTAGACATAGGGATTTTAGGTTTCAGCCTTAGATTCAATAGCCCACGATCTTCCTTGAGGATAGATAACCCTTTAATAGATTTCCTTACAGGATAGACATATACCTGTCGGGCAGGGGTAGCCACAATTGGAACTTAATCTTAATGAATCTAGGTAATTTGGTTGACATAGACATATGGTTCAATTGAGTTATACTGGGTATTTGCGTCTGACCATCGGAAGAGGCTTTTGCATATTTTCGTGTTCCAGGTTAGCAAATTAATTTATTACACATAAATAAGAGAATCAATTCATCTTTATAATAATATTGTGTGGAGTCAAAACCCTAGATCCTTGAGTCTTTTCTTTTATTTTCCTTAGTATTTTCTTTTGAGTCTGTTTTTATTTTATTTTGCAAAACCACATTCAACCAACCTAAAGCAATCAATTACTTTCTCCCTATAATTAGATACCTGTAAATAAATAGATTCAATAATTAATAACAACAGTAGGAATTAAGTCCTCGTGGGATCGATATTTTTATACTACTTGAACGATACGTACGCTTGCGTTATACGTGTGTGTTTATGCCGGTCAATGGAATAAACATGACATGAGGTACATAAGCCTGGGAAGGTTGGGATATTGAGACCATAGCCCAAGCACACTGGGTCGGTCTCACCATCGATCACCATCATCTTTTATTAAAGTTCATGGCATAAAATCATCAACTCGTTGATACCGAGAACTATGAGACATATACTGATGGTGGTTTTTCACCCCGAGGAAGTTCAAATACGTAGAGAGGTAGAATGAGGTTTGTACTTGGCCAAGAGAGGATGATAAAGGTCCAATGGCCCAAAAAGGCTGAAGTCAGACAGATGGGTCTGATCCTACTATACAAAGGAGTTCTGCAAAGGGCAGAGTAACATGAGGACGAAGTGAGTTGTTGATCCGGCCCGACCTAAAGAAGAAGTGTTGGATTTGGGTTTATCTAAGGATTTTTGAAAACCGAGGCCCAACATTGTTAAGGAAGCTAGAGGAAATTTTCATAAGCATCACCTGCCTCGATATGCCAACCTGAGGAACGAATATGAGATCACAGGCCGACCAGTATTGAAGCCATATGATGTATGCCCTACTTGGAAGTTTAGGCTTCTAGAAGGCTGATGTGACGAAAGTTGGTCAATGACTCTCATTGGAAATAGACCATGCCAGACAGAACAGTTCCGGAACAGTTGAACCGCAGACTGTCACAATAACAAAGTGTGCAGCAGTGGCTAAAGGTTGAAGTGGTGGGTTTCTGTTGAAATGGGTAGACCCGGCCGGCAGTTTAGTTCCAGTTCGGAACCGAACCGAACCGAACCGGTCGGTTTCCGGTTCTACAAGTGTGGAACCAGAACCGAACCGGTTAATTTCGGTTCGGTTCCGGCTCCACACTTAAGTGGAACCGAAACCTTGAACTGAACCGGAACCGACCGGTTCGGTTCCGAACCTTTTTTTTTAAATATCGAAAATAATTAAAATAAATGAGATTAATTTTATAAATAAATAAAATTATTACATTGAAGAGCTTGGGCTTAAATTTTTAAAAATTTAAGTTGCCTACGTATCCTCCAGGGGTAAGAGAAATCAAAGCTCACGTAGTTCCATTACAATTTTAAGACATTTCCCCTTTGTAAATTTACAATTTTACAATTATCAATCATCATTATCAGTTGATCCTTCAGCTCCGGTTCCGCTTGAACTTGTTGTTGCAGATGCATTATCGAACAAATCTTCAAAATCATCGGGGGGTATCTTCTTGTTGTCTCAGATCAGCTCGAGTCAAATCATCCACACAAGCTGTTGCTTCTAGGATTTAAAGCATTATGCACGTAATTAGTAAAATGAAGTTTTTCACCAAAGCTTAAAGAAAGATGTGCCATACAAGTTAATGTCGCAAATTCTTCTATATTTTTTGCATCAGAATATTTAAATAAATCTACAGCACTCGTACCTCTACTAGATGATGCGTACTTGGCCATTTGAGTTTGCATCGTATCAATTCCAAGTTCAACCGGATGATGTCTTTCCATGTGCTTGATCATATTGCCGTATCCACCAGAAAATTTGTAGATAACCCCACAATAGTTGCAAATTGCTCGTTGTGTATCATCTTCTAGGCGTTCCAAATGAAAATGAATTTTGAAAACATCCGAGGAACGAGCCTTAACTTATATTCTCCGTGATTGTGCACCGACACTAGGGCAGCTCTCTTGGGTTGGCATATTTGACATTATGTTCTCAGATGAGCTTGCCATTTTTCGTTTGAGAAATTAGGAAGAAAAATAAGAAAATTGACTAATTACGAATGATAATAACTAATTGAATTGAGATTGAGAATAAGAGAATTGTATGAATTGAGATTGAGAATAAGAGAATTGTAGGAAATGAGAGAGTTGAGAATTTGGTGTGTTGAAATAATGAAAAATGAATCCTATTTATAAAGTTTTAGAATTTTTTGGATACCAAAAATGCCCATAAATATAACCGTTTTATTACCGTTATTAGGGATATACTAGTAATTTATATTTTATTTTATTATTTTATTATTATTATATTAAGGGCAGGGAGCCAACGGCTCCTTGCCCCCTCAACGGCAACTAGCCGTTGGGGACGTAGGGTTCAACAGGAACCCTACGGTTCCAACCAGAATCGTTTGAAGAAAATATTTTTGCCATGAGGAAGATCAACCACGAGGTTTCGCACACTTTGGGCTCTGGGTATATTTCCCAAATGGCGTTTGCCACCTCGAACCCCAACCGGAACCGTTTGACCGGTTCGGATTGGGGTCAAACCCCAACCGAACCGGTCGGCCATGGTTCCGGTTCCGGAACCAGGATCGAAATCGGTTGGAACCGAAACCTTCCGGTTCCAACCGGTTCGGTTCTGATTCTGAACCGGAACCGTGGCCGGGTCTGGAAATGGGTGGTTGAGCCAGATGTCAGTACGACTGTTTGTTGAGTGGTTGAGGAAAAGAAGCATGAGGCAATGATGGTCTGGTGACGATATCGGACGTCATGGGTTGATGAAATAATGGATTTGGGAGCCTATATAAAGATGTGGAAGTCTCGGATTCAAGGGTGAGCGAATTTCACAATCCACTCATTGTTAAAGATGAGAGTTGCAGTTAGTGATAGAGAGAGAAAGTTGGTCGATTCCCGATCGCATGAGCAGATTTTACTTGGCTAGTTAAGACCCGAGGTGTTCGATATTGTATCTTGTATTCATCCCCCACTTGTAGCTCGGGTCGATCTTGACTCCGAACAAGTAATAAAATATATTATTTTTACTCTCATGGAAGTAAGTTGGATCCACTCTCCGCCGAACCACGTAAAATCCATCTATTTCCTGTCTGCCTACTAAATTTATTTTTGGTTCTCTACTAACCAAAAAAATTAAATGCTGAGGTAGGTTTGTTTGAGGGGTTAATTTCCCATATTGCCTTTAGAACGAAAAATAACCGTCAACACATACAAACCACAATCAGTGTTGCAAACGGTTCTACCACATTCTTTTTGCAAAACTCCAAAACCATTTTCTACTCACCTTCATGACATACAACTGTATAAGGTATAGTTGACATATGCAGCGCCTCCCTAACCACACTCATTTAATCCACGTGTAAAAATTAAGACACAATTTAGTGAAGAGTTTTATGAACATATAAATTAGCGTATAAATTAGTATATAAATTTTATATCAAAAACATAATTAACATTACAATTTTTTTACGCTAACTTATTATCTAATCTTTGTTTCATAGTTTACAAGTTACAGTATGAAAAAAATAAAAAACCAAACGAATTAATTAATTCAATAGCAAATCAGTTGACTAATGTTGACTGACATTAGTCACACTGTTTGGACTCTAATTGACGCACCAACGAGGTGATTTAAGTTTCAAATTAGAGTTGAAATCATGTTTTTATTTACTAGGGGTGGATAAATTAACCGAACCAAAAATATCAGTTCGGTTTGATTTTTCGATTTATGTTTACATTAAACCGATTGGTTTGGTTCGGTTCAATTTGAATCATGAACCAGACCCATAAACCGATCTGTTTGTAAAATCATGAACCGAACCAAGTCGAACCAATCAGTTTATGGGTTAATTCTTCGAAAAAGTCAATTCGGTTTAGTTTTGAACCGAACCGAATCAAAATCGAATCCAAATATTAAAACTGAACCAATTGGTTCAAAGTTCGGCTCGATTTAGTCCGTTTGATTCCGATCGAACATTCGGTTCCAATCGAACATTCGCTTCGGTTTGGTCCGTTTGGTTTCGATCAGACGTTCGATATTTCTTAAACCAATTAGTTTTTGGTTTGGTTCGGTTCGAAACTAATTGTAAGTTCTATTCAAGTACATAAAACTCTCCAGTGATCATGGAACCTATTGTAAATTCTATTGGAGTACATAAACTCTCTCTGGTGATCAGAGAATCACAACAATTGGTATCAGAGTTTTGGTTATACGTTGTGGGTCATAAAGGTGAAAATGAAACTCGGCTTGGCAAATTCGAGTTTCGCAGAAGTACTCAAAATCCAATTTTGACATACCATCAATTTATCCACGATGAGACGAGCACGATGGTATTTTCCAGAAATCATAAGGAGGTCAGGATTGTGCTCACATGCTAGATAGAAACCTGCAAATGGACTTCACTCGCCGCACGTGCCTGTTAAAGGTTGAAGACGACCACGTCAGTTGCCACATCATCGACATGTAAATCACTCACGTCATATTCATTGCTATGTCATCTTGCAAGTCAGCGTACTTGTGAAATTTCAGAGAGCCCCCTGAAATCTCTAAAATTGATAGATTGGTCAAATCCTACAGAAATTATAATTTAGCCCCATAATTTTTCAAATTTACAAATTGAAATTAGTGTCTGATTTGGGCCAGCGAACAGTCAAATCTATCTATTTCGACCATTCCAAACGTAACAGTGACCTCCGCTTTATGTAAATCAACATAAAATTTATTATGTTAAAGTTTAAACTCAAAAATGGAAATGGAAAAATCCTTTTAAGTCATATGATCAAGCTGATGGAGACTAATTATTCATTCTAGAAGCCTCAAATGGAAGATCTTGTAAATTACAAAGATATATTTGATATGATTGAGGAAAAAGTAGTGAAATCAGATTTTGTTAAAGAAAGTGACTGGATGAAACTCAACAAGAGAACCTCGGTCATATTCGATAGTGGATCGGCAACAGTGTTTTCCATCACGTAGCTAGTATACAGATGCCTACGAATTGTGGACGAAATTGGAAAGCATACACCAAGCCAAGACTGCTCGGAATAAAGCATTGTTAATCAGTCGTTTGATGAATTTGAAGTTAAGGAGTTGAACTTTAGTTTCCGAGCACACTAATGAGTTTCAAATCCTGGTAAATCAATTATTTGTTGTAGACATATAGTTTGGAGATAAAGTACAATCCCTCATACTGCTTAGTTGTATTCTCGATAGCTGTGAGACATTAATGATTTCTCTCAGTAATTCGGTCATCGATGGTAAATTTACCATTTCTATGGTCAAAGATGCCCTATCAAATGAAGAGGCCAGGAGAAAAGACGCTCGTATAGATCAATCACAAGCCCTCATCATGGGGAATCGAGGAAGATAACGAGATATAAATCAAAGTAGAGGGATAAGCAGAAGCAAAAGCAGAGGCATATCTACAGACGAAAGAAAGCTTACTTACAAGTGTTACCATTGTGACATAGAAAGAAAATATAAGGAAGAATTGCCTAAATTATAATGAGAGCAGGATCAAGAAAATTCCCTTCCCAAGAATAACGATGGAGAGATACTATTCACTATCTCAGTTGATATAGCTATCTCTTCCATTCAAGAAAAGACATATCTTCAAACCGTAACCCAAAATGTTGATGTTAGGGTTGATGCTCAAATCGCCAATTTTCTTATGTATTTCTCTGTAAATACTTATTTAACATTTATTATGAATAAAATAAACAGTTTCTATTATATAACATCTATTTATATATGGTAAAGACGTATTTGACCTTAGAATGATTAGTTATGATACTATTGCAAAAGCGTCGCAACTGACATTGAGTTGTATCATGACGTTGTCAATCTTAGACAGTTCCTGGTCAAGGTTTATACTACTTTATCAGTAAAGTAAACCCGTTAAGACCAGTACATGTCGTATACTGGAATATATGATTCCAATGGTTTCTCAATGAACCATGAGTCTTGGAGACTCGTATAGACATGTAGGTGTTTATAGCGGATAAATACTGAACGACTCACCGAAGATTCTTAGTGGATGGTACACCAACGTCAATAAGAATCTTCTCGGGTTGAGTAGCATTTGTGATTCTTCGACTTGAGATACCACTGTGGGCACATGAGACATCTTCCACACTTTGATGGCAGTCACGTCACCGACCTATTAAGGTCAGACCTCCGCATGTCCGTTGGGTGTGGACTAATCCTCATGATATCATGTGTGTGTCAAGATAAAATCCGTCAGCTCTGTGTACAGAGCAAAGGTAATCGATATGAAATTAGCAATCTGTTAAATCCATGGGCCCGTGGTACACTGTAGAAGCGAGTTCTAAGTGTTATTAAAAGATTGCTAATAGAAACATCGCTGTGATTATATCTATAGAGATTTGATATTTATATCTATATCTCTGGAATAATCCGGATACCTGTGACAGAAGGATTATACGTATGCAATGACCTCGACCTGTATGGTTCAGTGAGTTTATATGTGTTCGTCATAATTTACGGGTGAGTAGAGTATGGTCATGAAATTGGATTTCGTGACGGATATGTCTGAAACTAGAGAGTCTCACTAATTAAATATACTCGTAGAGCACTAGGGCAACTTTTATGAATAATATTGATTATTTATAAATTGGTTAACGGTTAAACGAAAGATACGTGCTTTAGGGGCCGATCCGTCATTTCCTAATTAATGTGTATTTGTATTTAATATATAATATTATTAAATACACATTAATTAATTGACAAATAATGATATTTGACTTATATCATCAATATATGTATTTGGATTATTTAAAGTAAATATAATACATATATTTGAGATATTTGTAATTAATTAATTAATTAATTGTTAAATAATTAAAGTAATTAAAATATATATATCTTACATTATGATAAAGTTAGGAAATTATTAAAATGTAAATTGTTGACTTTGCATTAAAAGAAAAGGTTGTCAAATTAAAATTTGACTTCTTAGATATTTGTTTAATTTTGATTAGATTATAAAATATCTATTTCTTTTTTTCTTGTATTTTCGGCCAAACCCTAAGACTATATAAAGTGTTATTTTTTCCATTTGCTTCACTTGAGTTCAAGCCTCCAAAACGTAATTCAAATAAGTTAGAGAGAAAAAGAGAAGAAACAAGAAGAAAAACTAAAGAAAGCTTGGATTTTAGTAAGTATTTCCAACTTTCTATTAGAAGAAAATTTGTTCCTTTTGTTCTTGGCTACAACATAGTTTGTTCTTAAGTTTTTTACTCTTTCTTGTTTGTGTTTTTGATGGTTAGAAGTATGGATGATGGATGTATGTATGTATGATGTTGAAAGAAAGCTTGTAAGGAGTTAGTAAGCAATCTTTTGGTCATTCGATGATCATGTTGCCATTCTAGAGTTGTTAGGCCACTCATTGATGACATAAAATTATTCTAGAGTTATTTCAAAGTGGTGAGACTTGTTTGGTGCGGTGGAGACTTGATTAAAGTATTAAATTTGTTTAATTTAGTGTAATTTGAATAATTTGATTAATATAACAAATTAGGGTTTATACCATTTCCAAATTTGGGGCTTTTCATATATGTGTTGTATAATGATGTATATATGATGTATATTTAATTTTGTGTTGATTGGATATCATCCAAACTTGTTTTGAACAAATTTGGACCAAAATGTAAAAGATTCAAAGTTGGTGATGCATTCGACAATTTTGGACATTTATGGGATTTGAGTTGCAATTTATATTTTGATGTGTAGGACATGTATAAATCATTTTGGGATTGATTTGGAATCACTTAAATTTGTATTTGACAATTTAAGGACTAAAATGATCAAAATATAAAGTATTGAGGGTCTCTCGGTAATTAAAGAAAAATATCATTTTTGGGTAAAAATTTCTGTTTTTAAGTATTAAGTAATTAGAATAAATCAGTTTATTTTAATTGCCCAAGAAAAATTATTGAAATCGGAAAATTTTGATTTTCCGCGTTCCGCTGCGTTACCCGGATTTGCTCCCTAAAACCCAACAGTTGAGTGGGTGGAGATTTCTTCGCAATATACAAAGCATGAGACTTTGGTGCAGTGAAGATTGGAAATACCAGTTCCTCTGAGATCGTAGGAATTGGTGACATTCAGTTACAGTTAAATATCGGGTGTCTAGTAACCTTGAAGGATGTCAGACATGATCAAGAACTTTAGCTAAATCTACTTTCCAGGATAGCCCTTGACGAACAGGGCTATTCCAATCACTTTAATAATGACACATAGAGAATGATAAAATGTGTTATGGTTTTAGCCCGAGGACATATTCGCAACACTTTATACAAGATTAATGTGAAATTGTGTAAAAAAAGCTTCAATATACTTGTACGGGCCAAATTTGGGCCCAAGGGTAAAATCAACATTTTACCCCAGGGACAACCACTAAACCCGAAGCCCATTAGTGGGCCAAGAGGCTTCACGGGCCCAAGCCCATTATCATCAAGAGAACCAACGGACACCAGTTACCAGATCAAGTGAAAACCTAAATTAATAAACATCATCATAAAGTCATTAGTTACCAGGCAAAAACCATCCATAAAGTCGCCAGTTACAAGAACCCCAACGACCAAAAGAGAGACCCCACATCAGGGAGGGCCTGTAAAAGAAGAGAGCCAAGGCATAGAGAATGGGGAGATCACATTGCACTACTACATATCATTGAATAAGTTGTAATACCCTGCCCTCACGGCAAACAAACGGAGACTGAGGTAACTTCAAGCCTTGTTTTCCTTACTTCAGACCTATCCATATTACTGACTTGAGCGTCGAAGTGCCTACGGCTTCCACCACACCGGTGGGCAGTAACCTCATCACTCGTACTACCCTTATTTGCAGGTTCGCTGGTGCCCTTCATTTTAATTCTCGATTGTGGACCTCGGCCAAAATCAGCATCCATAATTTGGCACCCACTGTAGACGCTGGTTTTCACTCCAAGTCTACAATCGAGATTTTGTCGAAAGGGGCGCTAGCGATCCTGCAAAACAAAGATGTAGAGTGAGCGGGAGTACTGCCCACCGGTGTGGTGGGTGCCGGGGGCACTCCGACGCTCAAGTCAGTGAAGGTACTAAGGAGTTAGAAAGTGGGAAGTCAAAGGTTGGATACTACCATGAGCTTCGTAGGGTGCCGTGAGGGCGGTAGGTTGGAGTTGCGGTGAGCTAGAAGTTCCATCCCCCTGCCTCTTGGAGCCTTTTTCTTTATATATACATGCTCTAGTAACGAGTGCCTTTATTGCCATTTGATTGCTCGTCCGTTGGGTCATAATAACGGTCGACTTCATGAGATGCAATTACTACATTTTGCCCGTTTGTAGGCTGGAACGGATGGGTTATGAATGGTGTTTATGAGCTAAGGCATTAAGTGGACTGGAGTAAGTTGAGCCTTGATTATGCTTTGAGCACGTGGTATCTTATTGGGCCTGGGCTTGTGAATCTCCGGGCCTCTATACACTTTAAACATGGGGATTCCTTTTGAGGTAGAAGATTGGGCTTAGAGTAAAAGGACAAAATTGCCCCTGGACCGAATTTGGCCAGTACAGTTTATCCCCTACTCTCTAAGTCAATGAGTCATTGGCTTGGAGAGTACTTGTTGCATGTTTCACCTGGGTCGATGCCATATTATGTAGGTGTACTTGAGCGTTGATGCTGCCTATTGATTGGATCAAACGAATGTCAAGTTATGAGCTTGACTCTACAAGTGTCTTTGGGGAAGTACCCAGTCATCCGAGCCAGATGATGGTCGGGATAATGAACTCGACTCTGCTAGATCCATTGGGGAAGTACCCAATCAATTGGACCAGACGAAGGTCAAATTATAAGTCACACGACATGTGTGCTCCATATCTACGACTTGACTCGACACGAGTCCATGAGGGACGTCCCCGGTCGACTGGACTTGATGAGACCAGGAAATTATTAGTTATGTGACATGTGTAATCCATGTCTACAACTTGACTCGACATGAGTCCGTGGGGGATGTCCTCGGTCGACTGGACTTGATGAGACCAGGAAGTTATAAGTCATAAGACATGTGTAATCCATGTCTTCAACTTGACTCGACATGAGTCCGTAGGGGATGTCCCCGGTCGACTGGACTTGATGAGACCAGGAAGTTATAAGTCATAAGACATGTGTAATCCATGTCTTCAACTTGACTCGACATGAGTCCGTGGGGGATGTCCCCGGTCGACTGGATTTGATGAGACCAGGACAATATCCATACTACTGGTCAATGACCGGGGGAGTATTCGAAAATTTTTCTAGACCAGATGAAGGTTAAATGCTGACTCTACACGAGCCATGGGGGATGTCCCCGGTCGACTGAACCAGATGAAGGTTCATGATAGTCTTTACTTTACTAGACCAGATGAAGGTCTATGAGAATCTTTACTCTATATAGACCTGATAAATGTCCAAGAGTCTTTCTTTCTCATACTACTAGAGCTGAAAAAGGTCCATGAGAGCGCGGTTGAATGAACTTGATGAATATCTATGAGAATCTTCATACTACAAGACCTGATGAAGGTCATAAGTCTACTGTCGAATGGGCATGTCGTGTGGACTTGATGAATGTCTATCAAGGTTATCACTCTACACTCTACTAGGCCTGACGAATGCACTAGAGATTCTTTTCTCTACTGGAAAAAGTGTTTCTAGACATGATGAAGTTCCATGTGGGTCTTTCCTTCTTATTCTACAAGATCATATATGTAGTGTGAATGAGACATATGTCAATGAGGGTCTTTATTCCTCATTCTACAAGGACCATATATGTAGTATGAATGAGATATAGGTCAATGAGGGTCTTTATTCCTCATTCTACAAGGACCATATATGTAGTATGAATGAGATATAGGTCAATGAAGGTCTTTATTCCCCATTCTACAAGGACCATATATGTAGTATGAATGAGATATAGGTCATGATGGTCTTTATTCCCCATTCTACAAGGACCATATATGTAGAATGAATGAGATATAGGTCAATGAGGGTCTTTATTCCCCATTCTACAAGGACCATATATATAGTATGAATGAGATATAGGTCAATGAGGGTTTTTATTCCCCATTCTACAAGGACCATATATGTAGAATGAATGAGATATAGGTCAATGAGGGTCTGTATTCCCCATTCTACAAGGACCATATATGTAGTATGAATGAGATATAGGTCAATGAGGGTTTTTATTCCCCATTCTACAAGGACCATTTATGTAGTATGAATGAGATATAGGTCAATGAGGGTTTTTATTCCCCATTCTACAAGGACCATATATATAGTGTGAATGAGAGCTTTAATGAGTGCCAAACTTCACATGGTAGTGTCGACTGGGATCTTTAACAAGTACAACCATCACATATGTAGTGTCGAGTGGAAAATTGTCTTATGCTGAGTTGAAGTGTCGAATGGACTGGCGTCAGGTAAGAAATTTGTGTAGTGTGTTGAATGGCATTTCTGCAAAGAACAATATTATATTGTCTTACTCAGATATGAGTCATACGAACTCTTGTGGCCTTTATACGTGGTCTTCAGTTTGCTTCTTTTATGGTCCAGTATTATGGACTAGTATTGGATCTCTGTCTTCTCGGTTTGATATGAGCCAGTGGGATTGCTGGACCCCCACAGACGCCAAAGAAGTTCATCATATACTAGGACACGAAAGTCGAGACTAGGCGTCCCACACGGCTATATTCCAAGTATATTGATAAGGTGCACATTTTGAGCCTGTAATCCCCTAAGTGCCATGAGTTTCAACTTTTCACGCCAATGGGCTTTTTTTTTTTTTTTTTTTTTTTTTTTTTTTTTTTTACAGATCCCTCTTGCCCAGTATATAAGACCAGACTGTAGACTCAAAACTGGAACATATGAGTTGAAGGAGCGAAATCGGAAGCAGACTCCCGACAACAGGCGAGCAATCCCAAAAGCAGACCAATCATAGTCTTCCAGCAGACCTCAACAAATCCAACTAAGCACGGGCATGCTCGTCCACTGGAACCGTGTAAATTACTGGATTCATGTTCGTCAGCTAGAGGATATCTTCTTCACTGGATTTAGGTAAGACAACTGGAGGAGATTCACCCTACCGGATGCACGCATATCGGTTGCACGACACTCACATTTGCTTGATTCATGCATGTCGGCTAGACTCATTCATACTGGCTGGGTGAATGCACGTTGTCTGGAGGATGTTCTTCTTCACTGGATTCATGCATGTCGGCTGGAAGATATGAGTTTCGTAGACTTGGGAGTAATGCTTTGCTTCTCGTGAAACTGATTTAATTTCATCACTAGGTCTGTGCAGTTGGCCCTTTGCAAGTTTGTTAGGGCATATGGGTTTAGCCTTTCGGTCCATATAATGATGGCGGTGTCGTTGCAGCTCCGTGCATGGTCGTTTGACGTACACGGTCGCTTGAGATTTTGCTACTTGCTGTTAGGTATTTACAGCGCAGCATTATTCGTTTGAATTGTGGTAGTTTCGGCCAGAAGATTGTCTTTTTGGTTTGGTGCCGACTTGCAGCATCGCGCATGGGCTTGGGCATTTCTCATGACCTATGCTCGAAGATGATGACATGGCATGCGTGGGATCCACACTTCTTGGTTCTGGCCTGCTTCTTTTTGCAGCAAGGGTTTGGCTTTATTTATATGGCTTATACGTGTGGCTGCTTGCATGAAGATCAAATTGAAGACTACTAAAGTTGCTTTGTTTATTGCCCGCATGAGCTGGCAGATGGTGTTTGTATCTTGGGAGCTTGAGTGTGGTTTTTCTGCATGTGGCTTGGGTGGTGATGTGGAGTCCATGTGAAGTGGAACTTAATTGGATGTTTGAGCCCTTTTGCTCATGATATAGTGCATTCCTCATGTTTTTCGTTTGGAAGCTAATGTTTGGCTATGGCTTTTCGAGTGTGGCTTTTTAGGCGCATATGTGTTTGTTCACGTGGCTTGAGTATATAGCATAATGCATGTTACGTTTTGTAATTTTTATAGTAACGATTGTATCTACACTTCACCACACCATATGAAGACACACGGGAGCCTACAGTCGATTGGACCCGAAAAATGTCCAGCAAAGTCTCAACTCCACTATACCTGATGAAGGTATATGAAAGTCTCTACTCTACAAGACCTGATAGAGGTTGACTGGACCTGATTTAGGCCCATGAAATCCTTCATTCTACTAGATATGAAGAAGGATTTCCGATGTAGTCTGAAATTAATGGTAATCCCTGCATTTCATATAGAGAATATGTAATAATCATTTTATGTCGACTGAAGAAGATGTCAAACCTTTCATACGGTCCGGAGATGAGAAGCGTTTCATATAGTCTGGGGGAGATGACAAACATTTCGTGTAGTCTTAAGACTTAATAAGTAAACCTTTAAATTACCCAAACTATAATTTAACCCTTTATAAACCGGTGATATTGGATTTCATCACAACCCCAGATAATTGGCTTAGTTACGACACATATTTACGGGTAGTAAAAAAAACTTAAATAAAATAAAAGACATAAAGTAAAATACTGGAAATTAAATGCTGAAAAGTAAATGCTGAAAGTAAATGCTGAAATTAAATACTGAAAATTAAATGCTGAAAAGTAAATGCTGAAAGTAAATTGCTAAAAAGTAAATTGCTGAAAAGTAAATTGCTGAAAAGTAAATAAAGTAAAATTACAATAAAAGAAAATGCTGAGGTAAAATGATCCACTTTTATTACTTCTATTTTAGATATCTCCCTTAATATAATATATTAACTTTGCATGATAATTACCAACCAGCCATATAGGCGGTATCCAGATTAAGTCAAATTAATAATTAATTACCAACCGACCAATCAGGCGGTATCCAGTTTAGTCAGGTTAAAACCAATTTAAATAATTACCAACCGACCAATATGACTGTATCCTCGTTAAGTCAGGTTTTAACTAGTTTATATATTATAATTAAGGGAGATTAATCTAAATATTAGTAATAAAAGTTTTACCTTTTACCCCAGCAAAGGGGAGTTACCTCCTCATTACTGAAAAGTAAAAACTGAAAATTAAATAAAGAAAAGTACTGTGCGTAAAAGTAAATTGCGGAAAGTAAAAACTGAAAAGTAAAGAAAAGAAAGTGCGAAAACGAAAATTAATTACTGAAAGCTGTAAATAAACAAACAAGATACAATCTTCTTAGTATTCTTAAGGAATTCCTTAGAAGAAAGTATGAATTTTACAAATGAAATGGCTTGGTATTTATAGGCAAAATTTTGCCTCCATCAAATCATCCACCAAATCAATTATTAATTGCTCCACTAATTACTCCACTAATTGCTCCACCAAATCCATTATTAATTGCTCCACTAATCTCTTATCATGTATGGTGATGATTTGATAATTTTTATTATTTTTTTATTAATTTATTTTTTTGCTTTGAAAATGATTGAAAGTGACTTTAATAATTACACACTACACACTTCTGGATTGTTTATCAATTTCGGGCATGAAATCTTCAGAATTCGAAATTATTTTGTCTTTAAAAGTTGTAGATCTTTGAGTCTTCTTTAATCTGGAACTTGAATCAGCTCAATCCGATATCTGAGTAAAACGTTATACCCAAAATACGACAGATGCGCAAAACTGGAATTTCCAAAACTGCACTTCATCAAAACGCCCTTTCAAGTTTCCAATCTCCAAAATTAAAATATCAAGTCCAATAATTGCCCTTATTTGACCCATATTTCATCCTAAATGATTTTATTGAGACCCGATATTATTTTATCTGCAAAATAAACTAAAACACATCAAAACGTTCATAAAACTCGAGAAACTAAACAAAATATTAAGTTAAAGGGGCGGTAAATATTGATATATTTTCCGCTCATCACACCCCCAAACCTAACATTTTGCTAGTCCTCGAGCAAAACAACAAAATAAAAATAAAATTAAACTAAGCCACTTTCGTAGGGATCACGGTTGCATTTAGCATATGCAACAAGCCTTTAAACCCCTAGGTGTCCCTAGTGGACGAGTTGTAGTCTCGTGAGGGCTTACAACAACGATACCCACAAACGTTTTACAAAAGTAAAAAGATAATAAAACTAATGCACACAAAAGAAAAAAGACAAGAGAAAATAGAATAAAGAAGTTAGTGACTAATCAGGTGAAACTTCTACTCCAAGTCAATAGTTGTTTTGTTTCATTCTAAATTACAGAATAAGTAAATTCTCCGATTATTTTTACCATTCTTCATATACACAGCCAACAAAATATTAAACAACTCATTTTTGCCCACAACAGTCATAAGTGTAGTTGATAAGAGAGTAATATTTTTGTCCTAAAGTTCTATCAGATTTAACACCTTTTGGTAGCAATGGAATAATTTTTCTCATTTTTCTGATTTTTTCTTTGATTTTTTTTTCTATTTTTTATTTATATACAATATCTCCATCTATGTAGCGAGTGTTGGGTCGGTGGCTCCCAACCAGTTGGCTTTATGGAATAATTTTTCTCATTTTTCTGATTTTTTCTTTGATTTTTTTTTCTATTTTTTATTTATATACAATATCTTCCATCTATGTAGCGAGTGTTGGGTTGGTGGCTCCCAAACCAGTTGGCTTTAGGGCACCAGGTGTTAAGACACCCCTACGGACTTAATTACTCAGACTTCAGATATATATATTTTTGCAGCATCTTTGATCCATGTAGCGAGCTTTGGGCCAATGACTCCCAAACCAGTTGGTTTTAGGGCACTAGGTGTCAAAACACCCTTACAGACTTAATAACTCGGATCTCAGACGTGTTTTTTTTTTTTTTTTACTCCATTGCTTTTTGAGATGCTTCCTCCAATTAAACTAGAGCACTGAATATTACAAACTTTTCAATTTTAGCTCATGTCCGTATGTTACCATGTATGTGATAATATCTGTCAACTGAGCATATGAAGATTCATTTTAGTCAATTTTATGGAGAATTTACAAATTAAATAATTCAAAAGGAAATAAACAAAAATTAACTTGTTTTGAATTAGGTTTGAGATACGTCTCAGGAGTGGAAACTCCTTACTCAGCTATCTCTTACCAATTTCACCTTTTTAGTCAAAATAAAAATACAAAAACAAAAATATTTTTTGTAATTTTTGAAAATTTTTCAATTTTTTTGTATTTTTCGAAAAATTTTGAACTAAAAATAGAAACAACACACAACTAAAAAAACAAGTTACTAATCAACTAATTCTCTCTCCCCCAAACCTAAATGAGACATTGTCCCCAATGTCTTAAACAATAGTAGAAGAGTTTAGAAGATAATACATGGTTAGCTGAAATTCTACAGGAGATTAAAGGTTAAGATCCAGATTAACACGACGCCTCTTACCACGATCATCCTTGGACCAATTTATCTTTGAAAGGACAGGGTCAATTTATGGTTCATAGGCTAAGAGTTGGTCTATTAGATCCGGAGCAGTTCTGGCAGTAAAAATGAGTTCTTTTAAAGGTTTTGATATGAACCCATTTCTCCGGGCATCATCAAGAAACACACAAAGAAAATCATAAAATCCATCAACGTTAAACAGCCCAATTGGTTTCTGGTGTATGTTCAGGTTCGCCCAAGATAGTACTATAAAAATTTCCTCCAATGTGCCCAAGCCACCTGGCAAAGCAATAAAAGCATCAGCACGGTTAATCATTTCTACCAGTCGTTCAGACATACCTGGCACCATCAGTTCCTCTCCGTTTGATGATCCAATAAGATTTGCCTCTGCCAAGGGTTTTGGGATGATTCCTAAAATGTTACTACCTCCTTCCTGTACGGCTTTTGAAACGATCCCCATAAGTCCAAGATTGCCTCCGCCATATATTAAGTGCATATTCCTTGCAGCTAAGACTCGACCCAATTCCTGTGCTGCTTCTATGTATTGTGGTTTAGTACCAACACTACTACCGCAAAACACACAAATATTTTCAACTCGTCTTCTTGAAGTGGCTTCCATGTTTTTATGTATTTCTTTCTCAAATCAGGATGCCTTCAAAAGTGCATTGACGAGCTGAATTTATAGTACCTGAAAAGGGTGAGTAAAAATAGCACAAGTATCTTCCAAAGGACGATTAGTAACAAAATAGTAAAATAGATCGTGATATGGTCAAAAAGGTCTGGATCCTGTCGGAGAAAATAAAAGAAAACAACAAAACAAATCAAAATTATTAGGAAAAGACAAAGAGATATAATATGTACAAAAAATTAGAGCTTGATTAACGTCTATGCGTCAAGGACAAGTTTCCCATCCAATTTTCTTATAAATTGGCAAACAGGGTCTTTTTGAGTCAGATTCCCAAGACTTAACTGTTGTCTTTCTTTTTGAAATTGTGTATGTAATCTGCGAAAGGCTATGTGAACATATCCACTGAGATGTGTCTCAAGAGTCGAAGATATATCATCTAAAGACTCCTTACTCAAGCCATCCCTAATGAATTTAATTTTCTTCTTCGCGATTATTAGACACCATTCCTAAAGAACGACAACGAGTATTGCAATTCCAACGTGCACATTTGTAACAAACACCCATTTGCTTAGCTCTTCGTTTCTTTGCATAGGTGCTTCTTCCAAAACCAGGCAGATGTGAAATAAAAGAGTCTGAAGACTCACCTGCCAATCGGACTCGTGCTTCAATTACCCAACGAATGTCATTGGGAACACCATGGATCGTCAGTAACCTCATTCGTTCCAAGCGAGCTTTGTAAACTTTCATTAGAGATTTTTGAGGGAGAGAAGGAAATTGCTTGTGAAGATTTGCGAGAGCTTCTTCCATCTTGAAATGTCTTAACCTGCAAAAAACTAAACACACAAAATTAAATCACACACAAATCACAATATAAAAAAAATTGCATGGGTTGCCTCCCTGCTAGCGCTAAGTTTAAAGTCGTCAGCCAGACTTGACTTCTCGAACGTTAGCTGGATCTGAAAGTGTAACACTTTCTTTTTGTCGCTCAAATGATTCTCCCCAGTAGTGCTTGACACGCTTGTTTTAACCTTGAAAGTTTTGTTAGCGTCAGGATCATGTATCTCAACGGCTCTATTTGGTAAAACTTTGGTGATCACAAATGGACCTGACCACCGTGATTTTGGCTTCCATGGGAAGAATTTCACCCTTGATTTTTTAACAGTACCTTCTGCCCTGGTTCCAGTTGTATGCGCACTAACTTCTCATCATGTCTTTTCTTGCCCTTTTCTTTGTACAATTTGGCATCTTCAAAAGGCTGATTGTGAAATTCCTCCAATTCGTTGAGCTGGTGGAACTTTTCTCTTCTGTTGCTTGTAGAGCAAGAATTGGCTCTTTCAGTGCAAAATGTTTTATCTTTAGGCTCCACAGGCAATTGACATGTTTTAAGTTTGTCAGTAGAACTTTGTCTTTTCATCAGAGTTCTGAATGGTACTGTGTATCACATCGAGTTTGAAACATTCCTCCTTCTTTTCATCATCTGGGAAATTCATGGCCTTGAAAACATTGAATGTTACTTCTTGGTCCTGTACCCTCATGGTTAGTTCTCCTTTTTGTACATCAATAATGGTTCGACCTGTAGCCAAGAACGGTCTCCCGAGGATGATTGGCACGTCTGCGTCTTCCTCCATATCAAGGACAATAAAATCTGCTGGGAAAATGAATTTGTCAACCTTGACCAGCACATCCTCAACTACGCCTCTTGGAAATACGAGCGTTCTATCAGCAAGTTGCAGTGAGACTGAAGTTGGCATTGTTTCTCCAATCTGTAATTTCCTGAAAATAGAAAAAGGCATCAAGTTAACACTAGCACCTAAATCACATAAAGCCTTACCAAAGTTATGTTCTCCTATGACGCAAGGAACAGTGAAACTACCAGGATCTTTCAACTTCGGGGGAAGTTTCCTCTGAATGATAGCACTGCATTCTTCTGATAATGCTACTGTCTCGTAATCTCCCAATCTCCATCTCGCTTTCGGAAAGAATATCTTTCATGAATTTGGCATATGTGGTGGGCATTTGTTCCAACGCTTCTGCAAATGGAATGTTGATATGCAGCTTTTTGAAGATTTCCAGGAATCGAGAAAACTGCTTGTCCAATTTGTTCTCTGAAGACGTTGAGGAAAATGTGGAGGTGGAGTGATCTGTTCTTTTTCCTTTGCTTCTTTTTCCTCCATCTGTTGCTTTGTTTCTTTTGGAACTTCCTCAGCAGTTGTTTTGGCTCCAACATCTTTGTTGATTTCAGTACCGCTTTTTAACATGATGGCATGACATTGTTCTTTCCTCCATGTTTCTTGGATTTGGCTCAGTGTTGCTAGGAAGGGTACCTGGCGGTCTGTAACTCTGAGCATTTGCCAGTTGTCCCATTTGATTCTCCAGTGCTTTAATAGAAGCAGATTGACTTTGAATTAATGCTGATTGGATTGAAACATAGCATCATATCTTGCTGCTTGAGAGTCATGTTTTGCTTCTAACTTTTTCAAGTGGGTCAACACTTCTGTTATTCCTGGTTCATTTGCTGCTCCTGGCTTTTGTTATGTTGTTGGAATTCAGGTGGTGGATAGTTTTGCTATTGGCCTGAATTGTTGCTCCATGAAAAATTGGGATGATTCCTCCACCCTGGGTTGTAGGTGTTGGAATATGGATTGTTCCCCTGTGTGTTGAAATTGTTGACAAAATTCACTGTCTCTTCCTGCTGAACTGGTTCTGGTGCTCATTTATATGATGAACTTGTGGATCCACCATTAACCTTCATATTAAGAGTTTCCACATTTTTGCAAATCATATCCAGCTTGACATTCAGTGCTGTGTTGGCTCCAACTTCATAAATTCCTGCGATTCTTTGGATCATGCTCCTTTCTGTTGGCCAACAAGGCCACAAAGAATTATTGTTGGCCATTTCTTCAATTAAATCCCAAGCCTGATCTTCTCATTTTGCCATTAGTGCTCCTCCAGCAGCAGCATCAATTGTGGTTCTCATTATTCCAGAAAGTCCATTATAGAATGTTTGGACTTGAAGCCATTTTGGAATCTCATGGTGAGGACATTTTCGGAGCAAATCTTTGTACCTTTCCCAAGCTTCGCAGAGGGATTCTGAATCTTGTTGTACAAAGGATGTGATGTCATTCCTCAACTTTGCAGTTCTGGCCGGTGGAAAGTATTTTGCAAGGAATTTGGTGGCTAGAGTGTTCCAAGTTGTGATGGAACCTGCTGGTAGTGAATGTAGCCAAGCTTTAGCTCTGTCCTTCAAGGAGTATGGGAAAACTCGCAGTCTCATTGCTTCTTCTGATGCTCTGTTGTAGTTGAAAGTACCGCAAACTTCCAGGAAGTTACTGATGTGGGCATTAGGATCTTCAGTTGCATTCCCCCCGAACTGAACTGACTGCCGAATCATCTGAATGCATGTTTTGATGTCACACGCATTTGCTGGTAAGGGAGGAAGTACAATACAGGAAATGAGTCTGTCAACCACCAGAATGGTTCTGTCTCGAATGGGAATTGGTGGTGCAACCTCCAACGGTTCAGGTTACATGTTGACTAAAGCTTCTTGGCCTTCTCGCCTTTCCCTTCTCAACTGTCTGATGGTTCTTTCAATTTCTGGGTCAAGCGATCGGAGTTCAAAGCTTCTGGTTCGTCTCATGTAGTTTCTGAGAACCTGAAACACAAGAAAACAAAAACAATAAGTAAAAAGAAATTAGATACAAGTAATGTATCTAACCCCTAAATTAATAGTGAAAGATAAATAAGTCCCCGGCAACGGCGCCAAAAACTTGACCGGCGTAAACACACACGTATAACGCAAGCGCACGTATCGTTCAAGTAGTATAAAAATATCGATCCCACGAGGACTTAATATCTAATCTATTAATTTTATGAAGTCAAATGATTACTAGTATCTAACAGGTTGTTTGATTGATTTGAAATGGTGACGATTCTAAATTTAAAAACAAGTAAATAAAATTGTTCGAAAGTAGGTTTTAAGAAAATTCAATATTAAAAACTATCTAGGGTTGTGATTTCTTCTTCAATATCATTTTTAAAGATGAAGTGGTTATTTTATGTTTGTGTAATAAATCGGTTTACTAACCTGGAACACTAAATTATGCAAAAGCCTCTGTCGATGGTCAGACGCAAATACCCAGTTTAACCCAATTGAACCATATGTCTATGTCAACCAAATTATCTGGATTCATTAAGTTAAGTTCCAATTATGGCTACCCCCGCCTGACAGGTATATGTCTATCATGTAGGAAATCTATTAAAGGTTATCTATCCTCAAGGAAGATCGTGGGCTATTAAGTCTAAGGCTGAAATCTAAAATCCCTGTGTCTAGTTCATTTTAGATTTACCACATCAATCTTATTGGTGATCAGACAACAAGAAGCATTAAGCTTAAGACTTAATAAGTAAACCTTTAAATTACCCAAACTATAATTTAACCCTTTATAAACCGGTGATATTGGATTTCATCACAACCCCAGATAATTGGCTTAGTTACGACACATATTTACGGGTAGTAAAAAAAACTTAAATAAAATAAAAGACATAAAGTAAAATACTGGAAATTAAATGCTGAAAAGTAAATGCTGAAAATAAATGCTGAAATTAAATACTGAAAATTAAATGCTGAAAAGTAAATGCTGAAAAGTAAATTGCTAAAAAGTAAATTGCTGAAAAGTAAATTGCTGAAAAGTAAATAAAGTAAAATTACAATAAAAGAAAATGCTGAGGTAAAAGGATCCACTTTTATTACTTCTATTTTAGATATCTCCCTTAATATAATATATTAACTTTGCATGATAATTACCAACCAGCCATATAGGCGGTATCCAGATTAAGTCAAATTAATAATTAATTACCAACCGACCAATCAGGCGGTATCCAAGTTTAGTCAGGTTAAAACCAATTAAATAATTACCAACCGACCAATATGGCGGTATCCTCGTTAAGTCAGGTTTTAACTAGTTTATATATTATAATTAAGGGAGATTAATCTAAATATTAGTAATAAAAGTTTTACCTTTTACCCCAGCAAAGGGGAGTTACCTCCTCATTACTGAAAAGTAAAAACTGAAAATTAAATAAAGAAAAGTACTGTGCGTAAAAGTAAATTGCGGAAAGTAAAAACTGAAAAGTAAAGAAAAGAAAGTGCGAAAACGAAAATAATTACTGAAAGCTGTAAATAAACAAACAAGATACAATCTTCTTAGTATTCTTAAGGAATTCCTTAGAAGAAAGTATGAATTTTACAAATGAAATGGCTTGGTATTTATAGGCAAAATTTTGCCTCCATCAAATCATCCACCAAATCAATTATTAATTGCTCAACTAATTGCTCCACTAATTGCTCCACCAAATCCATTATTAATTGCTCCACTAATCTCTTATCATGTATGGTGATGATTTGATAATTTTTATTAATTTATTTTTTTGCTTTGAAAATGATTGAAAGTGACTTTAATAATTACACACTACACACTTCTGGATGGTTCATCAATTTCGGGCATGAAATCTTCAGAATTAGAAATTATGTTGTCTTTCAAAGTTGTAGATCTTTGAGTCTTCTTTAATCGGGAACTTGAATAAGCTCAATCCGATATCTGAGTAAAACGTTTGCCCAAATACGACAGATGCGCAAAATTGGAATTTCCAAAACTGCACTTCGTCAAAACGCCCTTTCAAGTTTCCAATCTCCAAAATTAAAATATCAAGTCCAATAATTGCCCTTATTTGACCCATATTTCATCCTAAATGATTTCATTGAGACCCGGTATTATTTTATCTGCAAAATAACTAAAACACATCAAAACGTTCATCAAACCCGAGAAACTAAACAAAATATTAAGTTAAATGGGCGGTAAATATTGATATATTTTCCGCTCATCAGCCCACCCGAGATGAAGCTATCTGACAGGTCCACCGATCCAGACGACCACATAATACACTACAAATACAAGATGATGTCGAATGGCTTGTCCCCGAACCAATGGAAAGCTGGAATATGCAGATGCTTTGGGGAAACGTTGGCGGGGCCTGCCCTCACTTGATTCATTAACCTGCCCTACAGATCCATAGAATCTTACAAGCAGTTGGCTGACAAGTTCGTGCAACACTTTGCAAGTTCATTCAAACTAGAGAAGACTTCAGACGATCTCAATTCCATCCAGCAAAGAAAATGAGATTCTCTACGGAGCTACGTGGCTCGGTTCAACATGGAAAGAATTAATATTCCGGATCTCCACCAACCTACAGCAGTAGAGGCCTTCCGGAACGGACTGCTATATAATAGTGGACTCTACAAGAAATTAACCAAGTTCCGATGTTACACATTGGACCAGGTCATGGCACGGTCCCAGGTGGAAATAACATGGAAGAGGACAATAGAAATAAGAGAAGGGAGGATTTCCGAATACACAGGTTGATAGAAGGCTTGTTGCTCCCAGGCGACCCGATATGGTTATTCATTCTCATAAGGAAATGAGAAATCAATCACGGCGAGAGCGAATGCCTTTCTACAAAGATATTGACAGGCGACCGAGGCAATACAAAAACCAAAAAGAAACGCCAGCAAGCAAACCCAGGCTCCCGGACTACAAATTTACAATTTCTCTAGGGGAATTAGAATCGGTACTTAAGAAGATGAAGAGTGAAGTGAAATGGCCTCCACGTTCCAGAGACGGCTCTACCAAAAAAGACACTAGAAAGTGGTGTGAATTCCACCGAGACTACAGACACACGACAGCAGAGTGTGTAGCCTTGAGATTGGAGGTCCTGGAACTATTAAACAAAGGATTTCTGAGAGATTTGCTCACTGAGAAGGGGAAAGCAACCTTGGCACGAAGGGACGAGAAAGATGGTCATGGAGAAACTCCAAATCCACCGCCACCAATTAACAACACCGTTAATGTTATTTCGGGAGGATCAGAAATCAGCAGAATCTCGTATTCGACGGCTAAACGACATTCGAGGGCTCTTACTAGCAGTATTTCTCATACTACAATGGCTGTAGAGAAGATGTTCACCAATTTGACTATGGAGTTCTCAGACGACGGAGATTCACACAATTTGAACCCTCACAACGACGCTTTAGTCATCTCCTTGCAAGTGGCAAACTTTATGATTAAGCGAGTGTTGGTCGACACAGGCTCCTCGGCCAATATCATTTTCGCTACAGCCCTCGCAGATATGGGAGCCGAGTTGGACAAAATAAACAGGCGGACGACAGTGTTGATTGGGTTTAGTGGAGAGTAAAAATTCACAATGGGAGAAATATCACTCCCAGTCTACGTAGCATGAGTCAATAAAATAACTATGTTTTTTTGTCTTGGATATCCCATCAGCCTACAATCTTATCATGGGCAGACTGTGGATCCATGACATGAGGGCGGTCTCATCCACCTATCACCAAGTTATTAAATTCCCAACCAAATGAGGGGTTCAAGAGATTAAATGTGATAGATTTGCATCCAGAAGCTGCTATCAGAAGACCTTGAAGACGAAAGCTGAGTCAGCATAGCAATTACATGGTGGATCTCGTGGTTCGGAATCGACACTATCAAATCTAGAGGAGCTCAACGAGGTCCAGATTCACCCTCAATTTACAGATCACAAGGCACTGATTGGAGCTAACTTGGATCCCAAACTACGAGCCGACCTGGTTGAATTCCTGAAGAAGCGACACAACAGTTTTACATGGTCTCACAAGGATATGATTGGAATCGACCCTGAGTTGATCACTCACGATTGCATGTAGATCCAGACCACACCCCGATGAGGCAAAAAAGAAGGAAGTTCGTTCTTGAAAGAAATCAGATCATTGATGAAGAGGTTCAAAAGTTGTTGCAGAATAGAGCGGTCAGAGAAGTACAATTTCCAGAGTGTCTTGCAAATGTTATCGTTGTGAGAAAAAAGAATGGAAAGTGGAGAGTCTGCATTAACTTTACGGATCTAAACAAAGCTTGCCCAAAAGATTCATTCCCATTACCCCATATAGATTCGATGGTCGATGCTACAGCTGGACATGAGTTGTTGAGCTTCATGGATGCGTACTCAGGCTACAACCAGATCCTCATGCACCCTGACGATCAAGAGAAGATAACATTTGTCACTAACCGAGGAATTTATTGCTACAAGGTTATGCCGTTCGGCTTAAAAAATACAGGAGCAACATACCAACGACTGGTCAATAAGATGTTTGCCAGTTAAATTATGAAGACAATGAAGGTTTACATAGACGATATGCTAGTGAAGTCTGTTAAATCGGAACAGCACCTCAACCATCTGGAAAAAGCCTTCGACATCATGGACATGTATGGTATGAAGTTGAATCCTACTAAGTGTGCGTTTGGTGTTGCCTCAGGGAAATTCTTGGGCTACGTAGTCACTCGACGAGGGATAGAAGCGAATCCAGACCAGATCAAGTCAATCCTCGACATCCCCTCACCTTCCAGCCCAAAGGATATCATGCGACTAGCAGAGATGATTACCGCATTAAAATGGTTCATCTCGAAGTCCACAGATAAGAGTTTTCTGTTCTTTTCAGCTTTAAAAAAGGCCAACAACTTTGAGTGGACTCCCGCTTGTGAAGAAGCTCTGAAAGGGCTCAAGCAATATCTTACCACTCCACCTCTGTTGTCAAAGCCACTCGACAATGAGAGGCTCTATCTCTACTTGGGAGTATCAGAACACGCGGTTAGTGCAGTTTTGATAAGAAAGAATGTGGAAACTCAACTCCCAGTTTACTAAGTAAGTAAAGCATTGCTGGGAGCAGAATCACGCTACCCGTTAATGGAGAAGTTTGTATTCGCTCTAATTACGGCTGTAAGAAAACTCAGACCCTACTTTCAAGGACATCCGATCACGGTATACACGACATATCCTTTGAGAAGCATACTCCATAAACCAGAACTTTCAGGGAGATTAATGAAGTGGTAATCAAACTTGGGGAACATGATATATCGTACATGCCTAGGATCGCCATCTAATCTCAAGCTTTATGAGACTTTGTGGCCGACTTCACCCCTGGTCTACTCGCCGCAGCTGAAAAAGAAGTCTGCTCTATCCATTCGATAGTTCCTTGGAAACTCGCAGTTGACGGATCCAATAACAAAAAAGAGTGCGGTCTTGGGATTATGATTACTACTCCGGAAGGCAACATTCTACAGCAAGAAATCAAGTGCGGGTTTAGAGTTACCAACAACGAGGCAGAGTACGAAGCACTGATTGCAGGATTTTCTTTAGCCAAAGAACTAGAAGCTAGGAAGATAAAAGTAAAGTTCGATTCTCAGTTGATTGTTAATCAAATCCAGGGGTCCTATCATGCACAGGGTCTACAGATGGCATCCTACTTACAAAAGGTAAAGGATATTCAATCGACATTTGAAGAATTCACCATAACCCAAATCCCAATAAACGAGAACTCCCAAGCAGATGCTCTGGCCACCCTTGGATCAACAATAAAGGGAGACAAACCATGCACAATACCAGTAGTGTATTTGAACTTGCCGGTAATTTGGAATGAAGAAACAGTTGTCGCATCGGTTTATTCAGCAGACACTTGGATGTCACATATTGTTAAGTATTTGCAGCAAGGCGTGCTTCCAGATGACAAAACGCAAGCTAGGAAAATCCAGAGACAGTCTGTAAGGTTCGTGATATTCGATGGTATGCTACTAAGAAGGTCACTTTCGGGACCTTACTTGAAGTGCCTCACACACGACGAAACGCAGCATGTGTTGACAGAGCTGCACGCAGGCGAATATGGTAACCACTCCGGTGGTAGGAGCTTGGCTCTTCGAGCCCACTCGACAGGATACTACTGGCCGACAATGAGGTCCGATTCAACTGAATTCGTTAAAAGGTGCGACAAATGTCAAAGGTTTGCTCCAGTTCCACACCTCCCGCCAGAAAAACTTAATCTCATCATATCTCCTTGGCCGTTATGAAGTGGGGAATGGACATCATAGGAAAACTTCCAGTCGCGCCAGGCCAACGCATCTCCATGCTTGTGTTGACAGATTATTACTCTAAGTGGATTGAAGCTGAATCATTCACCAGAATACGCGACAAGGAGGCACAAACATTCATCTGGAAGAATATCATCTGTCGGTTTGGCATACTGAGAGAAATCATGACCGACAACGGCTCTCAATTCATTAGCCATCACTTTCAAGACTTCTGCAGGAATTGAGGCATAAAGGTGAGCTTTTCAACCCCACACTTCCCACAAGTGAACGGCCAGGCCGAATCGTCCAACAAAATGATTCTGAATACTTTGAAGAAGAGATTGGAGAAGGCTAAAGGCGCTTGGGTGGATGAACTACCAGGGGCGTTGTGGTCATACAGGACGACAACTCGATCTTCGATAGGCGAAACCCCTTTCACACTGGCATTTGGAACGGAGGTAGTAATACCGTCTGAAGAAGCCTTCCTGTCCCCACGATACCAATGGCTCGATAATGAAACTAATCGACAGCTCATAAATTTCAATCTCGACACGATTGATGAATTAAGGGACCAAGCTTCCATTCGACTGGCCGCTCATCAACATAGGATGTCCAGATTCTTCGACAAGAAGGTTAGAAGCAGGATATTCAAGGCGGGAGATTGGGTGCTACGTAGAGTATTCCAGAACACAAAGGAAATTGGAGATGGAAAGTTGGGACCAAACTGGGAAGGTCTGTACCTCATCACAAAAATTGTCGGGAGATGAGCCTACAAGCTACAAACCTTGGAAGGGAATCCTGTCCGCAACAGTTGGAACATCGTTCATCTTAAGCGATTCATCTGGTAACACTTATGTTTTGTTATTTTTAGAAGTAATTACCTTTCGCAGTACTTAGTTGTCTTTCAAAAATATGAAATAAAGAAATTTTTAGAAGTCATTCGACTGATTGCAATAAAAGTTCATTCACGAAAATCATTCATTAGTGACTCTCCCCCATACGAAAAAATAGGGTGCCCTGTTCAAATATCTTCGTATCACCTTTCCATTCGACAACACAGTTTTACTTTATACAAAATGTTAACAAAAAACCTTACGTACATTAAAATATAAAATCCTTAAACTTCAAAGGCACTGGTTGGTCCTTCTTCGGCAGCCGTTGGAACGCTGGCAGGAAGATCTTCTTGAACTCCAAGCTCCATCCTGGCTTCAGTTTCGACCACAGCCGGTCCATCATCCTCTCCTTCCTCCAATCGTTCTTCGAAGCTTCCCATTTCAGCTTCAGGAACTGCCATTGATTCTACCTCGCCCTTCTCAGACTCGCCCTTCTTTGACTTGACCGCCTCACATTTTCCTTCCTCACCATCCTCTGTCGACGAGGAAAGACCGGCTACACGCCTCTCGTATTCCCGGATCCATTTCTCGGGCTTCCAGTCTACATAATTCCCAGCAAGATATTCCTTCATCAAATCATATATATCCTTCATCATGGAGTCGATGGAAATTTCCTCCATTTATTCTAACAATTGTTCATTTTCCTTCTTCACGTTTTCAAAACTTTGCTTATAACTGTCGATCATTAATTCAGACGTTTCCTTCTCCATCTTTAAAGTAGCCTTGACTTCCTTCAACTCATTCTCAAGACATTTTTCCTTCCTTTGAGAAGCAGCCAACCCGGACTTCAGTTCTGAAGCCTCCTTCCTCACCACTGACAACGTTTTCTCCAGCTCCATGATCCTTCGTTGATTAGATTCTGCATTTTTCCGCATGTACAGACTACATTCCAATGCCTAAAACAGCCCAAGTATGAGATCATTCAAAAAAAAAGGTATTTGCTATACTCACTTGATAGTTCAGAGTTATGGCTTTCTTCATAGCCTCCACTGGACTGATTCGTGTTAACCTTTCTTCATCCCCATCCAGTAGAAGCCCATCCACAAATGAATCGATGCTTGAGGGATCAGAGATTGCAGTCGACTCACGGGGAACCTTTAAAATGAGATTATCAGCGTCTTCCTCCACATCGGTAATAAGTTTCCTTTTTTTCCCTGCGGAAGTCATTTCAGTCGACTTCCCCTTTTCTACCGCAGCCTCACTTGAGACGACCCATTTTGGTTGACTACCAGTTTCTTTCTCGACTTCTGGCTCTTTCATCTTCAACTTCCTTGCTTTCCTCTGGTTCTTCATTTCGTCGAATGAGGCTACTGTAAATGGTCCAGTCATCATATCCTCTCTCTGCGTATAAAATTTCTTCCGGTTTTAAGGGCTTTCGAAATTAGACTCTCCGTATAACTCTCTACACGACCATCTACAATTTATCACGGGCAATATGTTGTTACAAAAGGCCAGAAGTGTACCTTCTCATTCTCGGCTGTGAATATCCTTCCACAACCAGTCGCCCTCAATATTTTCTCCACTAAGATGGTTTTATAGTACCTTTCTTCAGCCGGTAAAGTTAGAATCGCTCTGGTATTGGAAATTATTCGAGCAGTTGAGACAAATGATTTATTTCATAAAGGATCTGCAACAACAAATGCATGGTTATTCAAAATTCGTAGGAAGATTCGAGGATTAAAACATTAAAGAAGAAACGCTACTCACTCGACAAACTCCAATATTCCAGGATTCGACCAGCCCAGATCGATCCAAATATACCCTCACCCCTTGCGAAGAAATAATCAGATTGCCAATTCTCCCTATCATTGGTCGGCAATCCGGTAACTAAATGTGCCTTCCTCTGGCGAAGGATCGGGGTATATCTTCATTTCTCCTTCAAGTGTTCTTTCAGGTAGTATGTGGCCAAAACACCATTCACCTCAAAAGCACTCCTAACTCGAAAGACATGCATTCAATCGACAATAAAATCCTCCATACATTAGGCATCAACTAAGAATGCGCTATCTCAAAATGATCCAGAAATTCCCAAACTAGTCTTGGTATGGGGAACCTCAGCCCGTCAGAGAATGGACGCACGTAGAATCTCATCCATCCCGGAACTTTATAATCAATCTTCTCACTCGACAAAGGTACCCTTAGTTCCAGAGAGTCGGGAAACCTATATTTGAACCTGAGTTCCCTCAGCAGTTTTCCAATCATTCGACTAGCATGATTCTTAGATAATAAGTTAGTTGGTTCACTTGTACTAGTTAATTCGCTCGACTCTCCAATGACTGGTAAAGTCCTCAATGGTATGGCCTCGGTAGGGGTCTCCAGGGATGGCCTAGCTAAGGTAATTATGCCGGCTTCGATCAACTCCTAACACGACCAGTCCTTATATATTTCATCCTCCTTCGTCTCACTCGAAGAGGATCCGACATAACTATCAATCTTAGCACTTAAGCTGCCTAAGGTTTCTCCACTCGACATCCTCCAACCAACAAGCATATAAACATTAAACTCCTTAGCAAACATACTTCCTAAAAATCAAAACCCACAAACACAATTTTTAATGAAAATATTTCCAAAATCCGAAGATTAAACACCCTATATTATCAAAGAACATCTTGAATCTACACTATGAATGTTTAAAGAAAAGGAAGAACAAGAGATGGGTTTTTGAAGAATACCTTGAAGGCTTGAGAGCTCTCCCAACACGATCTCTGAAAGGAAATTTTGAGAATGTGGCAAATGAACACTCGATGCTCTCTTATACACCCTTCCATTTTGGCGCCTCAAATTCCCGCCAAAAATCCCTCGAAAATTACACTAGGGTTTGCGTTAAATGGCTGAAAAGAAACCTAGAAAAATCATATCTGTCGAATAAGAAGCTGCATAAAAGGCCTAGCGATGTCATATGAAACAATTCCTGAACCTCCATCTGGTTCAGTCGGAATATTCCCCATGTGACTCGTGTTGAGTCTATTATGTTAATGCAATTCACTCGTTTCATACGACATGTCGAGTGGAATTGCTCATTAACATTCATTTGCTTTAGTCGACATGGGACATTCCCCAGACGACTTATGTCGAGTCAGATGAAGACATGGACTTCCTACAGTCCATGTGACACGATGTCATATGAAACAATTCCTGAACCTCCATCTGGCTCAGTCGACATGGAATATTCCCCGTGTGACTCGTTTCGAGTCAATTATGTTAATGCAATTCACTCATTTCATACGACATGTCGAGTGAAATTGTTCTTGAACTATCATTTGGTTCAGTCGACATGGGACATTCCCCAAATGACTCATGTCGAGTCAGATGAAGACATAGACTTCCTACAGTCCATGCGACACGATGTCATTTGAAACAATTCTTGAACCTCCATCTAGTTCAGCCATGGAATATTCCCCGTGTGACTCGTTTCGAGTCAATTATGTTAATGTAATTCACTCGTTTCATACGACATGTCGAGTGGAATTTCTCATGAACTATCATTTGGTTCAGTCGACATGGGACATTCCCCATATGACTCATGTCGACTCAGATGAAGACATGAACTTCCTACATTCCATCCGACACGATGTCATATGAAACAATTCCTGAACCTCCATCTGGTTCAGTCGACAGGGAATATTCCCCGTGTGACTCGTGCCGAGTCAATTATGTTAATTCAATTCACTCATTTTCATACGACATGTCGAGTGGAATTTCCCCTGAACTATCATTTGGTTTAGTCGATAGGGGACCTTCCCCAGATGACTCATGTCGAGTCATATGAAGACATGGTCTTCCTGCAGCCATTTGACACAATATCGTGTGAAACAACTCTTAGACTTCCATCTGGGTCAGTCGACATGGAACATTCTCCGAGTAACTCATGTCGAATCAAATTTGATTATACAATTCACTCATTTCATGCGACATGTCGAGTGAGACTGCTCCTGAATCATCATCTGGTTCAGTCAATAGAGGGCAACCCCCAGATGACTCATATCGAGTCAAATGAAGAAATGGATTTCCTACAGTCCACACGACACAATGCTGTGTGATATAAACCCCTGAGCCTTCACTTAGTTCAGTCAACCTAAGACATCCCCCATAGACTCACATCGAGTCAAGTCGTGGACATGGATTACACGTGTCGAATGACATATACCATAACCTTCATACATCTACGGTGGATCATGAAGAGTCAAGATCAAAACTTGACATCCGTTTTGTTCGATCAAATAGACAACATCAACGCTTACGTACTGCGACATCTTATGTTCTCACCCCAGGCGATACATACATCAAGTACTCTCCAAGTCAATGGCTCATTGACTTAAAGAGTAAAGGACAAATTGTACGGGCCAAATTTGGGCCCAAGGGTAAAATCGACATTTTATCCCAAGGACAACCACCAACCCCGAAGCCCATTATTGGGCCAAGAGGCTTCACGGGCCCAAGCCCATTATTATCAAGAGAACCAATAGACACCAGTTACCAGATCAAGTGAAAAC
Organism: Zanthoxylum bungeanum; assembly: GCA_019454045.1. NCBI lineage: Eukaryota > Viridiplantae > Streptophyta > Magnoliopsida > Sapindales > Rutaceae > Zanthoxylum > Zanthoxylum bungeanum. Next base: position 306,869 of record SKCR01024812.1, read on the forward strand.
CTAAATTCATAAACATCATCATAAAGTCATCAGTTACCAGGCATAAACCATCCATAAAGTCGCCAGTTACAAGAACCCCAACGGCCAAAAGAGAGACCCCACATCAGGGAGGGCCTATAAAAGAAGAGAGCCAAGGCATAGAGAAGGGGGAGATCACATTGCACTACTACCTATCATTGAATAAGTTGTAATACCCTGCCCTCACGGAAAATAAATGGAGACTGAGGTAACTTCAATCCTTGTTCTCCTTACTTCGGACCTATCCATATTACTGACTTGAGCGTCGGAGTGCTTACGGCTTCCACCACACACGGTGGGCAGTAACCTCCTCACTCGTACTACCCTTATTTTACAGGTTCGCTGGTGCCCTTCATTTTAATTCTCGATTGTGGACCTCGGCCGAAATCAGCATCCACAATACTTGAACGAGAGGCTTCTTAAAATCTATGACACTAGAGACTCAGTCACATGAGTGAGAAAATATTATATACTCTAACAGAGAAAGATCTTATCACGGTATCCAAGAATGTTACATTAGATCCTTAAAATCACTGTCTATTTGGTAAATAACACTAAGTCTCCTTTAATTTTTCTTCTATGAGAAGATCATAGTTGTTCAGTTTGATACACTATGATGTTTGTGACTTTCATTGATGATGCTTTTCGGAAAGTGTGGATGTATTTCTTGAAGATGATGAATCAGGTACTAAATCATTTCAAACCATTCCATGTCATGGTAGGACGTGAAATATGAAAGAAGCTAAAGCGTTTCCGCACATATAATGAAGACGAGTATACTTCCAGAGAGTTCGATGCCTACCGTGGAAGACACGATATTTGACATGAGATGTCTGTTCCACGTACCTCACAACATATTAGTGTAGCCGAAAGAATAAACTGTGACATTATAGATAAGGTCAGAAGCATGATCAGTACGGATAAATTGCCAAAACCATTATGTGGAGAAGTTGTTCGAGCCGACTTCTATTTGATCAACAGATCACCGTCAGTACCATTGCAATTTGAAATCTTATAGAAAATATGGTTTGGTAAAAATCCCTCATACTATCATCTAAGAGTATTTGGTTGTTTAGCCTTTGCATATGTATTCAAGGAGCTTAGGCAGAAGCTCGATACAAGGACTACTTCATACGTCTTTTTAGGAATCGTTGCACAAACTTTTCACAAAAAATCCTTACGCAGCGGAAATGCCTTTTGGCCACGGGGAATGACCTTGAAAATTTTTCTTCCCTCTCCCTCCTTATTGCTGAATCTAACCAAACTTTAAACTCATTGTTTTGTGTTGTTTTGATATACTTACAACATGAAATAGCCCCAGAACAGCCCCAAATTCAGCAACGAATTTCAGCAGTTCACAACACCGAAAAATTGCTCAATGCACACTGAAAATCTGATTATATTTGCAATTTTAGCAGTATTTCTAGGCAATATATTCACTCTAAAATAGCCCCAAAATGTCCCAGAGTCAGCCCTTTATGTTCCCAAATTGTCTGCACAAAAATGGAATAAAAACAAAGCCACAACAACAAGCAAAAGTGGTGGGAATAAGCAAATTTTTTTGCTCACTACTGAGAGTTAGATAGATAGAAGAATAAGATTTTGCTTCGAAATCCGAATGATATTCAATGCTATAGCTCACAACTAACAAAAGGAAGTGTGAGCTTCACTCACAAAAACTATCTCTAAACTTTTGAGAGATCTAAATTATCACATCTTTTTTTCTTTTGTTATATTTTTCTTCTCAACGCTCGAGAGAAAAATAAAACCAAGAGGTGGTTAAGATTTGAAAATATGATTATTGTTTTGAAATAATAAGCTACCATTTTCTTTTTATATGCTAGTTTTGCTAATTAAATTTGAAATCAAATTACAAAATAATCTTCATCTTCTCTTTATAAAATTTGGCCAACATAGTTTTTTTTTTATAACATCCAATTTATTTTTGTTTAATATCTAAAATATTTTACCAAAAAATATTCTAACTTCCAAATTTGAAATGATGAGTTTTAAAATCAAATTTCAAACTCATTCATTTCAAAAAATTATATTTATAACATATAATTTAATAATTATAAAATTTTTAAAACGTTAAATGATTACTTCATAATCATTAATTTTGAAATATTTTATATTAAACTTATTTAATATAAGTTTCAAGTGTAATTTTAATTAATAATCATATTAATAATTATAATGCATGTTAATTTATAATTGGACTATCCAATTATATATAATTTGCTACTGTATATCGAGCTAGCCTGGGGACCAAATGGACATACACTTTCGAGCTCCAATAATTCCGGAATATTAATTAAAATATTTTAATTAAATATTCTGAATTATTAATTTTAGGTTATCCACTAAAAACCCAAAGCTGCACTCTCGCCACTGTAGATATTTTACATAAGCCAAACTATGTCGGTGTCCATCGATATAGCCATTACATATAGATTTGACTTTCCACGAGTATCTCATAATTAGAGTCGGGTCATAATGATCGTTACCTCTCTAATTATTTTTGTACCTTAAGTACCAATGATTCTCTACTAAATGATTTATTCATATCTATTATGACTATTAATCTTTTTATTCATAGTTAGAGTCAGATTTTCTTTATGACCATTGTATGTCCGGCCGAACTTACAGGATGTCTGGCCAGATATACGACGTCAACAGAACGATGAGCTAAGATGCAAAATTTAAGGTTTAGGGGCCCTCAGGTCGTACCTCAAACGTTACTCGGCTCTGAGAACACTTCTAAAGATTATGTCAGTTGTCTGATCTCTGCTGGAGAGAATACTAGAGTCATTGTGTTTGAGGGGTTGGTCTTATTTTTTTTGTAGTTTTTACTGGTGGTCTTATGGACACTCCTTGATTTTTTTTCTTCACATATTTTTCTCTTTTATTCATTTTTTTTTCTTTCTTTTTCGTTCCTCCCCATTTTGTGAGTGACCAAATTCATTTTTATAATGTAAGGGTTGCAACTGTTATGGGAAAGATATCTTTTGGCAAGGAAAGCTGTAGTTATGGAAAAAGATAGTTATGGAAAATAGTTAAGAAAAAAATAACTAATTTGTGGAAAATGGTTAAGAAGGAAAAAAGAGATCGAATCATTCTGCAAAACTGGACACGAGACATATATCCGGCCAAATTTATGTGATATTCGGTCAGATATCATGGTTCAATGTAATTCCCGCCTAACATAGGAGATGTCCACCTGGATTTCTGCCGTTCTCTTGAATCCTCTAGGGTTTCTCTCTCTTCTAGCATTAAACTGACAACTTAGCTGTTCTCTTGAATCTTTCAAGGGGCGTCCCTATAAGAGACTCATCATTGGACTATGTGTAAAAATACAGTGTCTACAGTCGCCCCACTTTGGTAGGCTTATGCAATGTGTGATAATGACAAGTCTATCAAAGTTATGCATGTATTTTTACTTACTTGGCTTGTCTGGAATTGCCGAACTTACTTGCTATATGTTGATGCTTGTTCATAGATGTTGGTCGACGGTTTGATGGTTGATGGACTCTCAGATCCTCCGATGCTTCGATCGGTTTGAATTCAAAGATGGACACTCGAGTCCCAGATGCTTTGATCAGTTGAGATGGAAATAGGCGCTCGGGCCTCTAATGTTTCGATCGGTTTAGGTGTTACAACCTCAGTTGAGATGAAATTGGGCACTCGAGCCCCCGATGCTTCGATCAGTTGAAGTGCTTCGACATCGATTTAGTTGAAAATAGGTACTCGATCCCCTGATGCTTCGATCGGTTGT